>OMLC01047208.1:3425-17399 GCA_900302585.1 Regalecus glesne | reverse complement strand
AGGTGTGTGCATACACCCATAAACCTGTGTATTTTCATGTACATCTGGTGGGGTTTTTCTTATTTTAGCTTGGAGGAACCATAGTAGCTGTTGCACTGTGACTGATTTAAGTCTGGTAGGATCTGCAGGAATGCTTGCCTCTGCAAGAGTGTTGAGACATTTAGCACAAATCATCTGTCGAGTTTAGAGTTTAAGACAACTGTCTCCCAGGGTGCTGTTTATTTTTGGATCCTGTTGTTGTCAGTGTTGATGAGCCTCTGACAGCGAAACTGATGTGGTCCTCAGGGCCACATCATGGCCCACTTGGCTTGTTTCAACCTACTTGTAAAATGAATATGTTGATAAAAAGATTTCCATTGAGTGACATGCGCTGAAAATATGCTACAAAAATAGTTTTTATCTTTTCACACCTTTTTGTTTTCATCGCCAGTATGGTAAGGTATTTGATGGTGCCAGTGTAATGCTGTTCCTAGTTGTTGAAAGGTCAGAGAGATGTGCTGTTCTCAAGAATAGGCAGCAACAAGACACCCCTTGCCTTTATTCTCTATTTGTGGGACCAGACCACTCCCTGGGGTCTTGCAACACATTATCAGGTCACAATGAGATAGCTGACTAAAATCTGCCTTTCGCTACAGCGATTATATTGATTATATCAATAGATCATCTGATATTTCATCAAACATTACACTACCACAGATAGTTCCTGCAACTGGTATTTGAATAAGCTGTTAGAGGTGATACAAACCACATCCAATCCAAGTTTTTTTTTCTCCTGAAGCAATAAAGCAATAATTTGTGGTTGCTGTGTGGTGCCCCCCAGCCAACTAAGTCACCATTATAACAGTGCTGTTTTTGTGAATTATTTGATTCATATCATTATACTGACATTCATATCTTTCAACAGATGTTTTTAAGATATATTTATTTGCTTCAGGAAATAGATTTGAAATCTCAATTGTAATGTGTAAAACAAATTCCAAGAAGGCTTTTTAGGTACTTTATATCAACAGTGTTGATAGAAAGTGATATATCATCACTTACATTTGTGAATATATTCATATGATACTCATATATAGCAGGGGGAGGGCATGGATCAGGAGGTACGGCGGTTATCTAGTAATCTGACGATTGGTGGTTTCTCTAGAAAGCATGTCAAAGTGTCCTTGAGCAAGACATCAAACCCCTTTTGCTTGGGACAACAGATTAAATTAGCCTGGTGGCTAAATCTGGCGTATTTACATTCTAAATGTTTATTAATATATGCTGTCCCCATAAAGGAGATTATTATTATTATTATATTATATAAAACACTCAATTAAAATTTGGCCTTTAAGATGTCTTGCAAAATGTAAAAATATATCTTATTATGGATAAATAATTTAATTCTGAAAGGAGAAAGAAGTTTGATTTATTTATCTAGTCTACTAGAGACTGGAATTTGTAAGGCTTTGATTTGCACTTCACTACATTCATCTTCCCTAACTCCTTTGGCTTCCTTGTTGATACAGCACTTATTACTTATAGCTCATCTCAGTATTAAGTCATGTGTGTACTGTGCAATGACAAATGTACACCAGTGCATATTCACACAAAAACTCACACAAACTAACACACAAATCCATGTGTGCATGCACATACACATGCACGCACTTGTCTTTGGGTCTTAATGTCTTTTCTGTTTCAAGCCAAAAATGTGGCTTGGCAGGCTTCAGGAGCTCTTTCAATGGTCTCTGAGGTTAATCAGGAATGCTTTTCAACCCTAGTGCACACAGGCAAAGGTAGACTCCTACATACTATGCATGCACTCAAACACACATGTGCACTTGCATGCACATACATACACAAGCAAAACCACGCGCGCACACAGATACACACACACACTTGCACTATGTCACTGTCCACACACAAATACTCTAAGTCAGTCCAGTTAATGGTTCAGTGGAACCCATTACGCAACAAAGTCATCCAAATAGCCAGTAAATATACAAGCAAGAGGGCCCTCTCTCACATGGAGATGTGTGCTTCCATTACTACCCACTGGCCATTACATGCAGGGTGGTTAATCCAGCCTCTGGGATTGGGTCTGCATACTGCACTCAGTGGAAAAAGGAGAAGGACCACCATAAATATATGGTAGTGGGCTAAATATGGCTTGAAATCTTTGTATTGCATAGTTATTTTCCCTGTGTAAAATATTCTTATTTTACACCAGCATGCTGTTACATCAATGACATACAAATATCAGAATATGGATAATACATTCTATGTCTAATAATTATAATGATGAGTGTGGAATGAGTGTGTTTGGGGAGAGAAAAAGGCCCTCCACACGGTGGTAATGCTTGTTTTTGGTGTGTTATATAAGGAGTTTCAAATTCACGCATCACTGTTTACACAGCAAGAGCCGACCACAAGTTATGGCCTCCTTTATGTTCACTGCAACATGCAAAACAGCGATAAAGCTAGGCCACAATCTCCTGCAGGGCACAATGGAAATCTAGAGGGGTAGTAATGCAAAACAGTCAATATAAACACGATAGACTGGATTCGGCATCTTGGAGAATTTGCTCGATGCAACTTTGATAAAAATGGAAGATATATTAATTCACAAAGAATAATCTCAACCTTTTGAATATTTTATCACTGTCTTGTCAACATTATGGCAGACCACTTCTTCATATCCTTCATTATATACCTGCACTCTTCTTGACTTCTCTGTTCTCTGTCTCTCTCACTTCCTATCTTACACTCTTTTGTTTTCCTCTTGTGTCTCTAAGGTAACATCCCAGCGGATGCAGGGGGTGCTGCTGCTGGTTTTTGCCAAATACTACCATCTACCCTTCCTTCGAGGAGTACAGACTGAGACCACCCGCACTGGCCTGGGTGGTTACTGGGTGAGTGACCTGCTCATACCCATCGCTTTGAAGAGCACTGTTAAGTAGATACAACCTGGAGAAATGAGAAGAATTAAGAATTTCTTAACTGTTTTTATATAAGAATATAGCCTTATTTTAGCCTGTGGAACACTATCTTTGGCTATAGTGGGTGAGCAGTAGTGTGCTTGCCTCCAAGTTGGGTGTAGTTTGTTCAATCCCTATAGTGGGGCGTCAGGAAAACAGCATCTGACCTTAAACCCCCATCCTTATTAAATGTGAGTCATGCACTGTAAAGTGCTTTGAATGGTTGCTGGACTAGAAAAGTGCTATATAAGAATTAAGTCGATTTATGAAGGATGCCCGTATCCTCCATAAGTACTTAAGGGGCGACAGCTCAGTGGGTGGAGCGGTCATCTGGTGATTGGAAGGTTGCTGGTTCAATCCTTGGTCCTGTAGAAAATATGTCGAGGTGTCCTTGAACAAGACACTGAACCCCTAAGTGTTCCCTGAGCGCCATTTGTTGTTTGTCCTATAAAATAAGACGGGTTAAAATGCAGAGAAATCCAAATTTCCCCTTGTGGGACTGATAAGGGAATCCTTTAATCCATTAATCCATTACCATTTATCCAACATTGTCTGTGGTACATTTGGAGACCATAGGGTTGTGCTCAAGCCCAATGGGGCTTGGGACAACAGCAGTATCTGGATGCTACTTAAGGCATGGTATGCAGGATAGGACAACAAAAGAGCAGTATCAGGATGCTACTTAAGGCTTGGTATGCAGGATAGGGAAACAAAAGAGCAGTATCAGGATGATACTTAAGGTATGGCATGCAGGACACTGCAAATGCAGAGGATAACAATAGAGCAGCAGCAGACAATTTTGCACTGTCTACAAAGGATGCAGCAAGTTGTCTGTGTGCTATCCATTCATCCATCCATCCATCCATCCATCCATTGTCAACCGCTTATCCAAGGCTGGGCTATGGAGGTAGCTGATTTCAGGCGGGAACTCCAAGCTTTGCTTTCCCATGCTCCATCAACCAGTTCTGACTCGGGGATCTTGAGGCATTCTTAGACCAGTGTGGAGATATAATCCCTCCAGCTGGTCTTAGGTCTACCCCATGGCCTCCTCCCATCTGGACAGGCATCGAACACCTCAACTGGCTCCTTTCAACTTGAAGGAGCAGCGGTTCTACTCCGAGTCCCTCATGGATGGATGAACTTCTCACCCTATCTCTGAGGGAGACACCAGTCACACTCCTGAGAAAACCCATTTCAGACGCTTGTGTTCATGATCTTGTTCTTTTGGTCGTGACCCAACTTTCATCTCCATAGGTGAGAGTAGTAACAAACATTGACCAGTAGACTGAGAGCTTTGCCTTCTGACTTCAATCTCTAAGTGTTAAGTACAGCGCTGTGCTATAACACTGTAATTTCCCCCTCGGGACTAATAAAGGAATATCTTATCTTATCTTATCTTAACAACGGTTTGGTAAAGTGAGTCAAATATCGCTATACCAGCTCCAATTCTCTGATCCAACCCACGCTCCATCTTCCCCTTACTCGAGAACGAGACCCTGAGATACTTGAACTCCCTCACTTGGGGTAAGGATCCCTTCCCTCCTCGAATTGGGGAATCTCTTGGTGTCCTGCTTAGAACCATGGTTTCAGATTTAGAGGTGCTGATCTTCATCCCAGCTACTTCACATCAGGCTGCAAACCGATCCAGTGAGTGTTGAAGGTCACAGACTGATGATGCCATCAGAACCACATCATCTACAAAAAAGCAGTGATCCAATCATAAGTCCACTGAACGGTAATCCCTCTCTTCCACGACTACAGCTTGAGATCATGTCCATGAATATCATAAACAGGATAGTTGACAAGGTGCAGCCCTGGCAGAGGCCAACCCCCCCACCAGGAACAAGTCCGCCTAACCCTTGCCCCATACTCCAACAGCATCCTTCAACAATATCTCCCTGGGTACCTGGTCATAAGCCTTCTCCAGATCTACAAAACACATGTAGACAGATGGGTATACTCCTACGCCCCCTCCAGGATCCTTGCAAGTGTAAAGAGCTGGTCTGTTGTTCCACTACCTGGATGGAATCTGCATTGCTTCTCTTCAAACAGTGGTTCGACTGTTGGCCAGATACTTCTTTCCAGTATCTTAGAGTAGACTTTCCCAGGGAGGCTGAGTAATGTGATGCCACTGTAATCAGCATACACCTTCTGGTCATCCTTTTTGAACGCAGTGCACACCCTAGACGACATAGTCATTCCCCTACGCACCTCAAAGATTATGATATGCCACCTCTGGGCTACAACACTCGGTGATACAGAAAGGAACTAGAGACTAATCACCAAGAGAGTGAGACCAGGATGAGCTCCCTCACCTCTCATCACAACTCTCCCCCACCAAGTCACCAGCAGAGGTGGTATGCTATTTTTCAAGAGATGTACTTGTGCTCTTTAGCTGAGACCCAACAGCATTTCCAGGAGAATCAGCTAACCACCCTGCTATCTCAAGAGAGAGGGCTTAGGGAACAATAACAAGGTTACTCCACCCTCCTTCCTACAGCACTGCACCCTAAACCTCACACGAGGATAGTAGAGCTGAGTTAGAGGATATTTGTCAGGAGAGGCACCTCCTTCAGTAAACAGTGGCACATGTCATCGGATCTAGTTGACCTTAGAACCCTACAAACAGAACTAAGAGAACAAGTGGAAACTGTCCATAACCTACAGAGCCCATCTTCTATTCCGACCCACCAGCCAGAGTTACTGATGATGCATCCCCCACCAGCATTTGAAAGCAAACCTAATTGTGAGGAAGAAGATGACTGGCCTGCACCATTATCATGGCCTAACACACCAGAGGAAGTGGTGCTCCCTTGTGACCTTCTGAAGCTCTATCACATTAATAGGAAAGTAACAGAGCTTCCATATGTAGTGCCACCCATGACAACTAGGCTGTCTGAAGGCCAGCCACAAGTTCAACACTCGGCATGTAATGCCCCTCCTACTACGAGGCCAAGGGATAACACTGTCCATTATCCCCCTCCCTGGTATGCAGGCTCCACTCTGCCCACACGGTTGTCCTCCACCTGAGCCCAAATACCCTACAGCCTATGGTGATCACAGGAGTGAGCCTCGCAACAAGTTAGTCCTCCCACAGTAGCAACCAGGCACGTCATGGATTCAGCTGGTGCCATCCAGACTGTCTAAGGAACGGCATTCCATTACCTCAGGGCCAAGTTATCACGGACCACACCCAACAATCCCCAACTTCTCAATTTGGGACCAAAGTGAATTTGCACGTCTGAAGATCTGACTGGAGAACCTCTTACTGCCTGAGGCTACTGAGCTGTTTAAATACCAGGTATTGGTTGATCACATGCATCTAAAAGAGGCCAAGTTAATACCCGAAGCTTACCTCCACTTGCCAATTCCCTTCTCAGACATGATGATTGAATGACAAGTTTGGCCAACCACATCAGATTGTACAAAGGCATATTGTGGTTGTAATGGCTTCACTGGACATTAGGCGGGGATACTTTTCTGCATCCGTGAAGTTTGCGCTCCAGATACAGTCACCTGTGAGAATGCTGAGAGCAGTAGGCCATGATGGAGAAGTGGAACTACAGTGGGGCTCACATGTTACCCATCTGCTTAGTAACCTACCACCTGTGTAGAGAGCAGAGTTTTGCTGCTGCATGTTCTATTGGGGTACATGAACCCACACCTTAACTGATCTTTCAGAGTGGCTGAAATATGAGTCCTGGTGTCAGGATTCTGATGGACAGTTGGCCGTGAGAGGGGCTAGGGAGAAGCCAGTGTCCAGATTTGAGGGACATCAGAGTAAACAATCCACCACTGTCCTCCACTGCGTGACGGACACAGTTAAGAAATCAGAGATTATATTGCCAGGTAGCTTCTTCAAAGGGTATAAGACCAAACCATACTATCCGTTCTGCAAGGACAAGGATCACGGGCTCAGTTAGTGCACAGCCATGACCAGGCTAACCGAGTATCGGCTAACAGAATGGATAAAGAACAACAAGAAGTGTTGGGGCTGTGGACAGCCAGACCAGGCAGCCCAGTGCAACTTGAAAAAGCCATTTAGCCACTGCAAAGGAAAGGATTTCCAGGTGCTACATGATATCAATGTGAGGTCCCCTAAGGCATGTGTAATAACACCAGCAGCAGAGAGCCTTGACACAAGGGCCTCGACAGAGGTGTTGTACCTGGACAGGCCCACAGAAGGCGGCTGGATCCTTCTGAAAGTTATCAAGGTCCACATTCACCATGGTGACCGAACACTCACTACCTAGGCCATATTGGATGATCGTTCAGAGAGAACTATGCTGTTGCCAGGTGCAGCAGAGGAGTAAGAGGTGCAAGGGACCACTGTGGACCTACCTCTCTCTATGCACAATTAGACTGCACATGCAGACCCTCCGTGGTGCATCAGTATTATTCTCCCTTTCATCTCCTGCAAGACCAAAGACCAAGTTCAAGATTACAGGTGCTTTCACCACTGTTTGTATCGGAATTGCCATCCATACTTACCCCATGGAGTAACTCCGGAAGAGTTACAAGGACCTTATTAGCCAAACTCTCACAAATGTTCAGCTCTTGCTTCGCAATGGGAGTGACCACCTCCATCTTGTCACCCCTATTGAACCTGTCAGGTTGGGACTTCCAGGAGGGCCTGCTGCCATCCACACGAGACTGGTCTGGACCCTGCAGGGCCCAGCAAGTGTGGTCTGTCACCTAGATTGACTCCAGCAGTATCTATTCACAACAGTTGAGCCTCAGGTGAGTGAGCTTATGAAGCATGTTGAAAGACTATGGCAGGTCAATACTGTTACAGAATGAGAAGCTAGTTACTCGGTCAAGGGAAGACATGGAGGCCATCCTTCAGACCACCAAAGAAGCTGTCATTCCCACACTACAGAGTTTAGAAAGGCGGCTGGCCAGAGACTCCACTCTTCCAGTGTTGAGCTACCAACCTCCCAGAATCCACTCTAGGGCTAAGCTGGCATCCACACCAACATTCTGGGTTACAAGCATCGCCATGTAGAACCAATATTTCCAAAGTTCTGGCCAGTCAGTATGACCCCTTGGGGGTCATCTTACCCTACAGCACCAGGGCTAAGATACTTGTCAGACATCTCTGGGCTATGCAGAGGATGGGATGATTCACTGCTACCACTGGAGGTCCTGTGACAGTGGAAAGCTTGGGAGGAAGAGTTACAGATCCTGCCTCAGATCACCCTGCCCTGATCATAGTTATCAAAGGAGGTAGATGTCTCCAGTCTGCACAAAGAGATGCACATATTTCATGATACTTCTGAAGAAGCCTACGGCTTGGTGGCATACCTGAGGACCAGTGACAGACAAGGTGGAGTGTCTCTGTCATTCCTGATGGTGCACTCGAGAGTCACTCCCAAGCACTTCCACTTCATGCCTCACTGAGAGTTCTGTGCCACACTCACAGATGCCCAGCTCTCACAAGTGCTGACGAGACAGCTTACCATCAACATTGATCAGACAATCAGGTGGTCCGATGCTACAATAGTGCCGACTTGGCTGAAGAGTGAATCATAAAGATTAGGATCCCTCGTCCCTAATGCCGCCGCGGCATAGTTCAGTGGGTAGAGCGGTCGTCTGGCAATCACAAGGTTACAGGACCGATCCCCAGTCCTACATGTAGCATGTCGAGGTGTTCTTGAGCATGACACTGAACCCCTAACTGCTCAATTGATGTACGTCGCGCTGGATAAGAGCATCTGCTAAATTCCTGTAATGTAATGTAATGTAAAGATTCAAGGTCTTTGTCAGTGCCCATGTGGCAGAGATAAAGGAGCTTACAGACATAGATGCCTGGAGGTATGTTGATTCAGTAATTGAACCCTGCTGATGACATGATACATGGGAAGCAGCTGAGAGAGCTTGTCCAGCCCAAAAGATGGAATCAGGGACCCCCCCTTTCCTCCTGCTTAGTCCAGGCTCATGGCTAGAGGATCCCGCTGTGGACCAAACTGATATGCTTCAGGTTCCTCAGAAGTGTATAAGTCCACGTTCTGTGGGCTCAACACAGCTGCCTGAACCCAGCTTACTGCAAGACCTGAGCCAACGCAGCTCATGGAAGGAGCTGCTGGAAGCCACAATGAGGAAGCTGTATTAGGCAGCCAATGCTAAGGATTCCCTTACAGCTGAGGACTACCGTCAAGCTGAGCAGTTGATCCTTCAGAGGGCTCAGAGGGATAGATTCCAGCAAGATTACAGCCTAGTAAAAGCTGGTAAATCAGTCCCTAGAAGCAGTCAAACTCTCCCTCTGTTGCCAGAGGTGGATGAGAGTGGAGAGCTCCTTTGTGTTGGAGGATGACTCCATTGCACAGAAGACCTTGAGTTGGCAGTTCATCCAGTCATCTTGGACCAGGGCCGTCAAGTGACTAGGCTCCTGATCTGAGATTTGACAATCGGACCCACCACCCAGGGCCAGAGCGGGTGTTTGCTGTGCTTTGATGCTCCTACTGGATTCTATGAGGGCGTGAAGGTGCCATCAGTACAGCTGTTCTGACTGTAGTCGATGGAGAGCCAGACCCACAGTACTGAAGATGGCAGACTTGCCAGTAGCCCGTCTGCACCTATTCAAGCCTGCTCTCTATTCCATAAGGATGGACTGCTCAGGCCATTCAAGGTCAAGGTGGCCCATTGTGTGAAAAAAAGATGGGGAATTATCTCTAAGTGCCTTACCACCAGGGCAGTGCACTTAGACCTCCTCACCACCATTGACATACCTTCCTCATAGCTCTCCTCCAGTTTGCCGCCTGCAGAGGAACACCTGCTGAGCTTTAGTCTGATCAGGGGACACATTTTTAGGGTGGTAAGAGAGAATTCTATGAGACCTTCCTGGAAATTTCTCCCAAATTACAACTGCTCCTCGCACCACAGAAGATCAGCTACCGCTTTAACCCCCCTGGCAGCCCCCCCCCACTTCGGTGGGGTGTGGGAGCGGGAGATATCCTCAGTCAAGAGTGCACTCTATGCCACAGTGCGTGGTCAGTCTGTCTCTGCAGAAGTGCTTTACACCGTGCTTACAGAAATCTAAGGGATTCTCAACAGTAAGCCCTTAGGTTACGTGTCTTTGGATGCTAGCGACCCTGATCCAGTGATTCCCAATGCTCTTCTGATGGGGTGGCTCGATAGGTCACTACCTCAAGTAGTCTACCCCGAGAGCAAGCTCATCAGTTGCTATAATTGGAGGCACTCCCAAGTTTTAGCTGACCACGTCTGGGCCCATTTCATCCAACTCTACTTGCCAAGTCTTCAAGCTCATCAGAAGTGGCAGGCTACACCAGCCGACATCGTACAAGACTGTGTGGTGACTATTACTGATCCACATCTTCTCAGAGCTCTCTGGCCCATTGGTCGGGTGGTCAAGACTCATCCAAGCCCTGACGGAAATATCAGGTCTGCTGACTTGAAGATGAAGGAGAGAGTCTACACCCGACTGGTTGCTAGGCTGGTTGTCCTCCCTGCACTTCCTTTCGGAGAAGATGGAGACGGTTCTACCCCTGCAACCTCATTATAACCTTAGAACTTTGTTACCCTTATTGATGAGCAAAGGTATTATATACTTTTGGGGCCAGCTGTAGAAAAGGGCCAAAGTTTGAGTTAAATATCGTTGCCGTAGGTGGCTTCTATGGCAGGTCTGATGTATTGTTAAGTATCTGTTCTTGGTCTGGTAATTTGATATGGTGAGCCAACCCACGTGGTTGAGTGAGTTGGAGTTGTGCAGAGGGTCATTCATTTTTACACTTTAGCTCAGTCAGGTGCAGAAAAAGTGAAGTACGTCAGTCCCTGTAGTACGGTTGTGCGGTGAAATTACTTCATCACAAATCAAGTGCGAATGGAAAAAAACAGTTATTTACCATTTAGTACAACCTCTATGTATTGCTACATGAGTAAAGAAAGGAAGGACATGGTATATTCATCTCTCAGCTCTTTATTCCTCACACCATGTTGCCTTAAGTGGCATCCTGGCCGACACACCTAGTGACAAACCCAAAACTAGCACCCAGTTTATTATTATCTCTTCTACAAGATGTGCATTTAAATCTCCCAGTGAAATGACAGAGTCTCCTGAAGGTGCCCCATGTAGGACTCCATTGAGGGTCTCCATGAAGAGTGAATACTCTGAAGTACTGTTCGGTGCATAGGCACAGACAACAGTCAGAGTCCCCCCCTTTCCAAAACCCCAAGGCGTAAGGAGGCGACCATCTCGTCCACATGGTTAAACTCCAACATAGTGGAACTCTGCAGGGGACTTGGGAGTATCCCCGCACCTGCCCGGCATCTCTCACCTTGGGCAACTCTAGAGAAGAATAAAGTCCAACCCTTATCTTGGAGTTTGGTTCCAAAACTGATGCGGTGTGTAGAGGTGAGCCCCACCAGATCTAACTTTTAGTGTTCCACCTCCTGCGCAAGCTTTGGCTTCTTACCCCCAGGGAGGTAACATTCCATGTCCCCTGTTGCTTGGGTCTGGTCCCTTGAGACGCTCTGCCTTCGCTGTTACCTGTCTGGAAGCGCACCTGACCCCACTGGTTCTTCCTGTAAGTGGTGGATTTACAGGATTTCTGTGTGCTATCTTCAAAGTTAGAGAGGTCTGTGTTCTCCTATTACAGTGCCAACATTCAAAATTCCAATTCTCACTTCCATTCTCCTACCCCCCCTCCTCTCCCGCTGCCTCTTGACATGTCTTTCCCCCACTGCATCCTCTTCTCCTTTGGCCAGCCATAGTATTATTTCCACTGACACCCTTGTAGCAAACAGTACTGGTGGTGATTGTTTGTAATCCAGGCCTCAACTGATCTGGTATGGAAATCTGATTTGTGATCCGCATATTGATTTTGCAAAGGTTTTATGCCAGATGCCCTTCCTGACATAACTCACCCCATTTATCTGGGCTCAGGACTAGGAATAAGAATGCACTGGCTTGTGCATCCCCAGTGGCTAGTTTCAAAGAAACTCTTATGTAAAAGATAAATAACAAAAGATAATAGAAACAAGCTGCCTTTTCAGCACTGATATTCTCTTACACTTTGACATTAGTATTTTGTATTCCTCTCTACCTATATTTGTCATAGGGGAATAAAGGAGGAGTGAGTGCCCGCATGTCTGTGTTTGGTCACACCATTTGCTTCCTCAACTGCCACCTACCGGCTCACATGGAGAACTCAGACCAGCGAATGGAGGACTTTGAAAGCATTCTTCAGCAGCAGCAGTTTGAGGGCCAGGGGGCTGTGGGGGTACTTGACCATGAGTGAGTTGAGTTTGTTTGTTTATCCACACTCGCATACATAAACTTGACTTTTCATCTTTCTCTTTAAGTCACTTAGAAATTAATCCTCATGGATATTTTTTTCATGAATGATTAACCCTGCCACATTTTTGAGTTCAGCCTTCTGACGGCAGGTATTTTTATATATGAAGAAGACCTACACTTTAGTCATTTAGTGTGCTTTTAGTATGATCTTTTATCAAACAAGGTTTATTTTCTCTTTCCAAATACAAACAATACAATCCTGGAATACATAAGGAACTCACAGTTCCAAAACCCCTACTGCTCCCTTGCTGCCCTCCCCACAGACCCAGCCAACCCCCCCCCATCATATTCCCACCCTGTTGGGTATGCTATTCAAGATAATGTCAATTAAGTTCAATTAAATCAAACCGTAACAAATTTACGAAGTAATTAACTAATAAGTGGAAATTAGTTGATTGGATGAATTCCTCCACTAAGTATCAAAAGGGCTTCCATTTAGAGTGAAATTTGGATGTATGGCCACAGTAGCTTAGCAGTAGAACATGTGTGTCAGGAAAGACAAGACAGGCATCGTAGCTTCGATCCCACTGCAGGACATCTGGAAGGGCATCCCACACACTATCCTGTTCCGTATCCACCCCAACAATCTGAGGACTAATCATGATATGTAAAAGCAGACCTTATTCATGCTCTCATGGTGTATCTAGTATGTCCTAGTTTCAGTGCATAAGATCAGTATGTGGATTAACACACGCTAGATTGCTCATGGCTGCCCTTGATGCTGTGTCCTGACATGGTACCAATGGAGGCTTAAGTCCACTGAAAAACCTCTTGAAAAACAGGAAGAAAGGCAAAAGAAAAAGATTCTATATCCTCTGTAATCCAACATGCAAAAGTAGGAGAGGAAGCCTACTTCTATTTCAACAGAATCAATCTCCTTTCTGGTTAAGGGGAGGAGGCTGGCAAATTTACCTGGCCAGTATTTAAGAGTGCATCAGATGAAACCAAACCAAAAATTTCACTAAGGAGAAGTTATAAGTGGGTAATTCAAAACAGTAGCGAAGGCCTCAAAAATCTATTTCCAGAACTGAGTCAGTTTTGGGTAGGGTGAAAATACATGTAAGACTGGCAGTGTCTTTTTTTTAAAAAGCACCTGCCACATATTGGGTTTATATCTGATTTTTTAATCCCATTTCTCTTTAGGCAACGTACCAGTTTAAACTGGATTACACTGTACACTGAAGAGGAATGCATCCTCTTAATTACTAGATCCTATATTTCTTGTAGGATGTACATTCCTGTTGCGTATTGCACTTTCACAATATATATTAATTGAACACCGGAGTAAAGTTCACCATAGTCCTTACTGGAATTTTTTATATACACGTTACATTGAATTTTCTTTCTCTGTCGAAGTTCTACTGATCTGGTTGAATGTATCAATGCGCCACTCAGTATTACATTAAGATATCATACGCATGACATAAAAGTAGTCCCATGAACCTTAACTAAAATGGTTCCCATAACCAGTATTTATGTGAACATAACAATTCTCATATCACTTTGAAAGAAAGAAAGGATTCCCTTATCAGTCCCGCAAGGGGAAATTTGTTCTCTGCATTTTTGACCCAACCTATTATATAGGAGCAGTGAGCTACCAACAGATGGCGCTCGGGGAGCAGTTAGGGGTTAAGTGTCTTGCTCAAGGACACCTCGACATGCTGTATGCAGGACCGGGGATCGAACCTGCAACCTTCC
>OMLC01047206.1:0-12233 GCA_900302585.1 Regalecus glesne | reverse complement strand
GACAGACAGACAGACAGACAGAGAGAGAGACGGAGAGAGACAGAGAGAGAGAGAGAGAGACAGAGAGAGAGAGAGAGAGAGAGAGAGAGAGAGAGAGAGAGACAGAGAGAGAGACAGAGAGAGAGAGAGAAGAGAGACAGAGAGAGAGAGAGAGAGAAAGAGAGAGAGAGACAGAGAGAGAGACAGAGAGAGAGAGAGAGAGAGAGAGAGAGAGAGAGAGAGAGAGAGAGAGAGAGAGAGAGAGAGAGAGAGAGAGAGAGAGAGAGAGAGAGAGAGAGAGAGAGAGAGAGAGAGATAAAGACTTACAGTATTGGATCAGAAGGCTTACGGTTCGCCGGGCGCGGCTCTTGTGCCTCAGAATAAATGTGATTCATTGAGAAACAAACAAAGTAACAAGCCGATGGAAGGTGAATATGGTGAGTCTGGAATTGATGGCCCCGCTGTCATATGAGAAATACATTACCCAGCACAACGGACTCATAACTTAGATGCACAATGATGCTTCGTTCCTGCCGACTGTGACGTCAGTGTCAAGAGAGGAAGTTATGAGTTTGTCATGAATTCCTCCGCCTACTCCTCGCGGGTCGCCAGCGCCTGATGAGAATGGGAGCAATAAATGATGCTGTAAATACCAGAGAAATGTTTGACAAACAATTTTTAGTGAGCCCACCAGAGCCTGGCCGCACTTTCCCGGCCCGGTCCCCCTCGTGTTCTCAGGGGGCCAGGTTCTTCCTGCGGCGGACGGCTGCTCCATGCAGTTTAAACATCTTTGGACACGTATAGCACACAGTCACACACAGAACGTAAATATCCTCAGACGCAAGCACACACAAAACATAAATTTCCCCACACATGGGGGCACACAAAGCATGGCCATACAGACACACACAGCCTTGGAATCCGATGTTATCTTCCTGTGTGGTTTTCAGGCCATGTGAAAATGAGGATGACAATATGAGGATAGAACTAGGGTGAGATCTTTGGTGCATATTCCTCCGTCCATCCATCCATCTGATGCAGATGGGCAGAGTGACGGAATGTACAATGACCATCAATAAAGTTTCTTCTTTTTTATTCCCTAGCCCTTAACCATCATGACCATAGGCTTAGCCTTCACCCATACCTTAACCTTGACCTCATCCCAATTCCAACTTTATTCCTAAACCCAAATCCGAACCCTAAAATAGACCCTTTTCCTCACGGGGACTCATTGAGTGTCCCTACAAGGTAGGTGGTTTCAGTTAATCCTGTCCCAGGACAAAACAGACCTGAACCCTGGCTCAGACACACCATTAGAGCACAAACCTCAGCGTGAGTCCTTATCCCCATTATCCCCTTGGTGGCAGTGCTACCTTGTGCTCCTTGAGACCGATGTCTCAATCAGGAGTGGGTCTAATCTGGAGCCTCCCGCAGCCCAAGCACCCCCCCCACTCACACACACAGTCAATCTTTCACCAAGCTGGAAACAAGCTGAACAAACACTGGACTGAACCGACTGGGCAGGGATCCTCTCGCTCCGGATCCCAGCTGTCACCCGGACGACACGGTGGGCAGCGGACTGAGCTGTTGTGCTTTCCTTGTGCGACAGCATGTCAGAGACGAGTCAACTCAATAAAAAATGTATCCAGTGTAAAGCACGGCGTGTTTAAACATCAACAAAGGTTCCACCCACGTCTCATCACCGATGCAGACGTGGGTCTTTTGAAGTTGACCCCTCGCACGTTCAGAGGAGGGCCTCGGTGGGGAGACGGGAGCCCCGCGTGGCACACACTGTCAGTCAGTATGAGTGTTGCCTCGGGCAGCCGTCTCTCAGGGGCACCGCGGTTGACAGTGATGGTGAAGACTGAGGGTTCTGGCTGTGCCGTTTGTCTTCCAGAGTGCTGCGGCAGAAACCCAGACGCCGGCAAATCCATCCCCCAGACAAACATCAAGTCCGAAGGAGAGAAGGAGGATATCTTCATGATGGATGGAGAACCTGCACGCTGATGAAATGTTTGAGAATCATCTCTCTTTCTCTCTGTGTGGCGGCTTAGCTCAGGAGGTAGGGCAGTGGTTTAGTCATCAGAAATTGGTGGTTCGATCCCCGGGCCCTACAGAAGCGTGCCGAGGTGCCCTTGAGCAGGACACTTCCCTAGTGCCTCGCTACGGTTGCACTCTCTGGTCTTCTCCAATAGGATGGGTTGATTGCGGAGAATGAATTCCATCGGCCTTCGACTTGTGGTAATAAAAACGTTCACCTTTCTCTCTCCCACTCTCTCTGTGTGATGAAGCACATCAATAAAGAGAAGCACAGAGCGAGACCTGAGAATTAAGCCATCTGCTATCCGACTCTTATTTCCTCCATGTCTGCAGTGGGCCCGGAGTTCTTTTTCAACTTATTCGGAATTTATGGCTGCACGTCGCCTCAGTTCCCACTTTGAAAACTTTTGCTTCAACCAGTCAATATCAGAGATAACAACCAGTCCACCATCAACACTTCCCAGCATGGATTTCTGGTTGCCAGTTACAATTAGCAGCGACTGTTAGACCGACCCCTGGTGTCTTTTGTTTGTTTGTGTGTGAACATGGAGTCAGTCATTTCTAGGACTAGTCCTCCCACAGCAGGGAGCCATGCAGCCATCCATGTCTACCCTGTTGATCCCCTACCTCAAAAGCTACTGTCCATCATATCTGACAGCTCTCTTATGACTCAACAACCATCACACACACACACACAATGTCCTCACTATGATGGATAAACACTCAAATTGTTCCTCATGAAGATAGAAGTCAACACACACGCAGGTCACAGCCTTTGTGATAAGACCCAAACGAAGCTGACTTCTGGCTAATAACATCTATTGCTAATGCAATCTACCACAGACATCAGCCACAGCGGCCGATGACAGACGGACCATCCGCTACTGTAATAAATTAGCTCGGCACCAGTCCCAGAGTTCTGCGTAGCAATATGTCAGGGGTGCGAAAAGCAAAACCTAAAATCACATTTTCAGTCCAGTATGATCAGAGCTTCTTTGGGCTCTGTGGTAGCTTAGTTCCAGAGCGTGCACTTCATTCTACAAGCACTGACAAGCCAGATGTTGCAGGCTCGAGTCCACCGCAGGGCATTAGGAAAGACATCTGACTTTTACCCCCCCCCACACACACACACACCTCCATCTAAGTCAGTGCCCACCCCTACACCATGGGGGCCAATCACGGCGCATAAAAACGGACCTGTCATTGTCGAGAAATCTCCGTGGCCTGTCGGGTGCATTCTATAAAAAGGGTCTGCCTAGCTCGCCGTACCTGTAATTAACATGCGGCGGAGCTGAGCATCTAGATGCTTAGCATGTCAACAACAGGTCTATAATTCTGAATCCTTCAAATCTCAGACTGGTAAACACAACACTTACCCTGAACATGATCTCATGGCTTTAATAGGAAACATACCACTCGGGCGTGAGGGACTGGCTGCTGAATGTGGAGCGGGTGAGTTGCTTCCCCGGGTGATTGTAGTGTGTGGTTGTGATTACACCAGTGGGTGGACGGGCTAACCACGACAGGACCCGCAGAGCTGATGAGCGGTGGAGTGCTTCACGGCCTGGCTAGCATTTCCCTGGGAAATCAACAACTCTTAATACATCTGCCCCAAGAACACATCGCATGGAGGATTGCCTCAGAAGTAATCAGCCTCCACTGCCTCGGGGGGACCGGTCCCAGCACCGAGTTATATGAATAACAGCTCGCTCTCAGACAGCATGTTGGGAATGTATTCAGCGATGCAGACGGATGACAAATACATTCGTGTGCTTTCCTGCCTGGAGATCTCTGTGCAATTTAACGATTTCTCCGCTTTCATGTGCAGTTTGTTCCGTGTTTTTTGTGTGTCCATGGATTCATGCACCCGGAGAAGGTTTTCCTCTTTGTGGACTTCCCACAGGATATTCGTCTTATCCTTTGGGTGGCACAACTGATACCACACAGCTCATTAGCGCTGCCTGAACCATGACCTTCAGCTGAAGCAGAGCGCTCCCTGTGGAACCACACAGGCAGACAAGACGCCTGAGCTGTGCCGGCGCCACTCGCCGCCAAACTCACTGAGAGAGTCTTTAAACACCGAGACCCAAAGACCCGACCTAAACTCCGGTCTGTCACCAAAGATCCTGAGGATCCGGTGGAAGGACAGATGCACCTCCATCAGTGTTCTGGAAGAAGGCTTCATGACTATCATCACCACCATAATGACGCAGCACCAACGCCCATGGACAGGCCATGTCAGCCACATGTCCAACACATGTCTCCCCAAACAGAGGCTGTATTCCAAAGTCAGCGAGCCCCTGGCGGGCAAAACAAGATCCTTCAAGGACAATATCAAGAGCAGTGGGAAGAAATTCACATTGAGCAACTGGGAACACATGCCACTGGATGGACGCTCC
This sequence comes from Regalecus glesne, assembly GCA_900302585.1. Taxonomy (NCBI): domain Eukaryota; kingdom Metazoa; phylum Chordata; class Actinopteri; order Lampriformes; family Regalecidae; genus Regalecus; species Regalecus glesne. The sequence goes on along the minus strand of OMLC01047206.1, from coordinate 7,815 downwards.
TGGAGGAAATCTGTGCAGGGAGTAGTCTCAGGTCATGAAATGCAACTCCACTATGCCACGGAGGAAAACCAACAACACCACCATAAGGAGAGAACAAGACTTGACTAACATCACTAACTACCACCACATTCCCCTGTCCGCACTGCACTGAGCGGGACATGGATCACCCTCTGTAGCCATCTGAAGACCCACAAGTAGACGACCCGATGGAGAGGACAGTCAATCTCACTTCAAGTGACCACTGAGTGTGTGTGTGTGTCTGTGTGTGTGTGTGTGGCAGGTTGTTTGACTCACTTGGAAGTTGATGACTACATGACTCCAAAAGAAAGCATGGCTCAGGGGGTCAGTCAGTCATCTATTAGTTGGAAGATTGGTGGTTGGATCTCTGGTTCCTTCAGAAAGTGTGTCAAAGTGTCTTTGATCAAGACACTGAAAACACCTAATTGCTTAGAACAAAAGAGGAATATTAGTCTGGTGGCTAAATCTGGTGTATTTACATTCTAAATGCTCATTGATATACACTGTCCATATAAAAAGGAGATTATAATTATTACTATTATTATTATTATCATTGAATCCCTTATTTAGTTTTCTCCTTATTTGTTATAAACTCTCCCTGCTGTTGGTAGTTTCCTTGAAGAGGTTTTATAGACATATGTGTCAAAGAGAAGAGATAAATAGATGGAGCATAACTTAAGTATAGGGCCTGGCGGTGAGTTTGCCAGAGTGTTGATAATGTCAACAGCCGTGCAGCCATATCTCCAGGTTGCAGTGAACAGCTTGAGAAATATTGGAAATGTTTTCCTATCTACATACGTTTCTCCCTCTCAAGTCATCTTTTATTGTCCCCCATTTCGTTGCAATTATCTGATAATGGTGGAAAGCTTCAAGAGGTGCCCCGAAAGACAACTTTTTAAATCAGCGTTCCAACCTCGTTATTCTGCCTTTTGGGGATTTTAGTGTTTTCAGGTGGTGAGATTTCCCACCCACAAAGTGGTGATGTAGTTAACACTGAACAGAGTAACGTATCAAACGAAGTATGTGGAATGTGCACCACGTGGATCTGATTATGTTGGGAAGGCCACGAGGACGCTGAATATTTGAGTCTGTGAGCATACATGTTAAACTACCACATGAGCATCTTGTATTTTCAACAGACCGAGGTGGTAAACTGGTCCGAGAGGTCCACTTTACACCACGATTAGTCCTCAGGCTGTTGTAGGGTGGACATGGAGTTAGATGGAGTTTGGGGGGTGCGGCTGGTTGCCCTTCCTGATGACCTGCAGTGGGTTGAAACCCGCTATCTCTGGCTCATCAGTTCCTGAAACGTGTGCTCCACCAGAGCTACCGCGGCCCCCAAGGTGGCAAGTTAGTCTGTAATTGTCTTTTGTGAGATGGTTGTAGACATGCTGTCATTGTTTATGGGGTTTGATACGAAGATATTTTTATGTCTTGGAAAATATGAGGTTTCTGGCTCGCTCCCTATTAACCCCACTTGTTCTCATCATGAACAGTACGAGTTCTGAACCATGCTGAAACGTGAAACGCCCCCACGTCATCATGGACAGCAACCGTTAAACAACCGCACATGTATGTTGTGTGTGGTGGTTGTTAACGGTGCTTTCTCATTGGTTGCCATGACTGATCCCGCATAGATCATCACTGCTGTTAACCTTCAACTGAAACAGGAAGCTCTGTGTGTGAAAACCAGAAATGAAGACATCTGTGTATGTTGTGTAGAAATTGACAGGGAACCGGGAGACTTCCATAGTTCTGTACTTGTTGTCCTACCAGGTTGACCTGACGGCAGCCTGTCAATCAAACGGTAATTCAGTGTCTAATTTGGAGAAAACAAAAATCAGGAAATCAGAGCGGTCGTCTGGCAATCGAAAGGTTGCAGGTTCAATTCCAGCACCTGCAGGTAAGCGTGTCATAGTGCCCTTGAGCAAGACACTGTTCCCCTCACTTCTCTGCCCTGTGATGGACTGGCGACTTGTCCAGGTTTTGCCCAATGAGAACGGAGATAGGCTCCAGTTCCCCTGCGACTCGACTTCAGATAAGCAGTTGACGATGGATGGATGGATAAATCAGAAAACTTTCTATTGCCATACTTTCTTGTTTTCGTCCTCATCTTTTACTAACCCTGTTTTGTTACGATTATCTGACTGTGGCTTGAGGGTTTGGGAAGTACTTTAAAATCCACCATTTCAAATTAGCTTTCCAAACATAAGCATGGCTTTTGTCTTCATATTTTATTCTTTTATTCAGATATTTAATTCTGCCTTTGAGCTGTGTTTGTCATTACTGGGCTGCTCAAATTGGCTGTGCATATATCATACACATGAGGGGGGGCATGGTAGCTCAGTGGTGGAGTACATGCTTTGAGAACTGACGAGCCAGCTGTAACAGTTTTGAACCCACCACAGGGTGTCAGGAAGGGCATCTGATCTTAATCCCCAACGTTCCATCTCGGTCCATGTCCACACCACACCCTTGATGTGGGGACTAACCATAACATCTCAAAATTGGCCTCAGAATACAGGTTTACATACTGACTGACTACTAAAGCAGAGAAGAGGTAAAATGACATCCAGCTGGGTGAAGAAGACAGAAAACATCACCTCCACCACATTTGGTCCTGTTCTTTCTCAGTTCAGTCACTGGAGCTGGACGAACATGTGGAAGTCTCCTCAATTCAAGGGGGACCGAACTACAAAAAGAACGAGACAAAAACAAACACAAGATGCGGTTGTTTAACAGGCGCTGAAATTGGCCTCACATTAAGGATGAATTCTGATGAGAAATAGGCCCCTGTTGCTTCATCGAGGCAAGCAGCAGTGAACGGCAGCTGTTTGTAACCGCTGCCTGCCATTTCCCCCAATATGGTAGTGCTGCTCTGTTGCTGCCACTCCAGAAGCCAATTGCAGAAGTGATTAGAGATGGTTGACTTTACCATATCCCACCAGGTATAGTGTTCTCTAAATTAATTAGCCCTTTTCCACATGTCCTGCACCAGCTTCTCTTTATCAGGCAGTGCCCATCAGAACAGCACGTGTGGGCTTACCTGAAAAGCACTTGGTGAGAGTGATCAGGAACAAAATAAACCGACGTATCCATGCACCATGCAGGCAGACAGAAGGCTAATCCACGTATCTGATGTCCTTGGTAGAATCCTAGAGGCTGGTACGTGGATTTCACCTGGATTACACACAGAGCTCAAGACCACTGTTAATTATCGTGCGTGGCATACAGATGTCCTCGCCAGACGCCGTGAGCTCAAGTCAGAGCCAATAACAAACATAAGACACATGAATGAGTGAAGGAGTGATAAGATCCAAGAGCAATAATGAAAAAGGGACACGCTGTAAACACATTTCACACGTGCGTCTATGACAGAGAGAGATTGAGACACTTAATCGTCACTGTCGGCATACAACAAAATGATGCTTGGTAACTCAGAGAGCAGCAGGAATAGAAAAAGGATATAAAGAATGAGCTCAGTAATGGACACTGGAGAAATAAGGCAGATGAACCAGATAAATATAATGAGGTTATGTCCTCTATCTACATCTCATAAGACACTTGGATGAGTAAATAAACAGTGATGGTGCAGACTGGGCAGTATAAAGAGGATATGCAAAAAATCAGAAGCAGTGTCTTCTATCTGTATAGAATACATATAAGACCTCAGTCCAAAACAGCTACAGAGGGTTGTGAGGTGGTGGAGGCTACACCTCTGGGGAAGAAGCTGTTCTTCAGTCTCCTGGTTCAGGCTTTGATAATAATATTATTATTATTATAACTTTGTTAGGGGCAGTGCATTTTAATGACCATTTAGAATGTAAATACACCAGATTTAGCCACCAGGCTAAATTTAATCTGTTTTTCAATTTTATTTGTATAACCCATTATCACAAATTAATTGGTTGGGGGTTCAGTGTCTTGCTCAAGGACACTTCCACACGCTTCTGAAGGAACCGAGGATCGAACCACCAGTCTTCTAATTACTACACGACTGCCCTGAGTTCCACTGCTATGCATATGAACACAAACATGTATGCATGCAAGCAGACACACACGTTGACCTGCAGTAAACTCTTCATATCTTCATCATAATGTAATGAGCAAAGTATTTTCATGTCAGTGCTTAAGACCAAATGTCTTGCTCGAGCTGAGGCACTACGTAATAATTGAGAAATCACTGTAAATATAGTTTTTAATAAAGCGCATTGGTGTTAATGCAGTCGGGAAAATGAAAAAATCAAATATTAATGAACACCATGTTACTGAGCCGTAGATCTTGAAATATGAAACAGAAAGTAAAGGAAGAATAAGAAGATGAAGAAGTATATTGAGTCACTGCAGAGATTAATGAATCGTCTCCGACATCTCCCAAAATGCCTCATAATGATCAGTCTGAAAGCCTGGTGAAACCCACTAGCCAACTCTGACTCATTGCATGAAAACATGAAGATGGAGTCTGATGTGAAAACTCCTTTCACGATGACTGCTGAAGGCTCCACAGAATGTCAAGATTGATCGACAGCCACATTTTCAGACGGACAGCTAAATAAACTACAGTGCCTCCAGAAGCTTATTTTGTTCATTAAGAAGCATTTGTGTGCATGGAGATGAACAAACACATCCGCCTATCCCCACTTCGGCCAAGGTTGGTTTTGCGTGTGAGAGAATGAACTGTTTACCTTCACATCTCTCTCCCATGGAAACTGTGCTGTCTGTCTGCTGACCCGGGTCACTGGAAGGCCTTGGCTCTGGTCGTGTCCATCTCTGAGGAACATCTTCACAAATATGCAAACCCTATTTGGAAAACATGGCTATAAATGAGACATTTCTGTGCCTAGAACAAACAAAACAGCCCCTTGGAAAAATAACAACAACCCACTGGCAAAGCTTCCCACTGCACCCACTGAATCAGAAGAGGTTGTTTGAGATATAGATAACCATTTAATTTGCCAACATCAGCTCAGTATTAGGAGAAGACACTTCATCTATTTGTCATTGCACATACAGAAAATGAAGTGTTCTGTGCATTTCACCCATCCTATTGTCCAGGAGCAGTGAGCACCTGCAACACCAGGGAGCAACTCCAGGTCTTTTTCCAACTGCCTTGCTCGAGGGTACAGGCAGGAGTATTAACCCTAGCATGCATGTCTTTATGATGGTGGGAGGAAACCAGAGCACCCAGAGGAGACACACACAGACACTGGGTGAATATGCAAAAAAGATCGCAAAGTTAGACAACAAGATAGTAGATTAATTACTCAGGGGGGAAATCTGGACCGTGAAAGGCAGAGAGTCAAATAGACTCTGCCCCTTTTTGTCCACCTGACTCAAACCAATCTGACAACATGAAGTCCAGCAGAGAGGGCTCACTCACAAGGAATAAGGTAGGGATGACAATTGCATTGGTTTCAATTTGAGTAAAGCCAAGATACACCACTGCCACTTTCAAAACACCTGGAAAACTTCAGCCAAGTTCCCCACAGTGATTTAATGAACATGAAAAAATAAAATTAAATAGTTCCCATATCAGTACCACAGGGGGAAATTTGTGATTCCTCGTATTTGACCCATCCTGTTGTATGAGCAGCCACCATGTGGGACCCAGGGAGGTGTTCCAGTGTTTTGCTCAAGGACACCTTGACATGCTTTCTGCAGGACCGATGATCAAACTTGCAACCTTCCGATCACTAGATGACCCTTCTACCCACTGAACTATCCTGTCCCCAAGCAGACTGGGAGTGGATGAAATTGAATAAAGTGAAATTCTGTGATTTGGAGTTCAGATTTAAATCATGGGAAAAATCTGCCTGAGCCTCAAACTGCAAATTTAACCTTGTGGGACTAATAAAGGAATATCTTATCTTAAAAGAATGGACTTTATAAAAGTTTAATTTCCTCTCTTATGTGTAACAGAGACGATATAGTACATTACATATGCACATAACGTGACCTTTAAACTACATTTATATTGGTTTTGCTCCAAAATAAATTATCTTATGATTTATGTTCTTGGCTGGAAAATTAAACATTTGGAGACCTATTTCATAAAGATCCTCAGAAACTTCAAAGAAACTTTGAGGAAAGTACTTCTTTTCACAACCTGGGTCTCATTTTCATAGGTTTTGCCGTCATCCATGCTGGTTACAGCCTCATTTTTCTCATCGGATTCATTTCAGAGATTTTGGACACAGAACCAATCCCGGACAGTTTTACAATGGCATCTTATGAGAGAAAAGAACAGGAGCCTTAAACCTGTCCTTTCTATATATCCTTCCATTGTCAACCGCTTATCCGAAGTGGAATTGTGGGGGAACTGGAACCTATCTCAGTTCTCATTGTGTGACAGGTGGGGCAGTAATCTGGACAGGTCGCAGGTCCATCACAGGGCAGAGCAGTTAGAAGGGAACAGTGTTTTGCTCGAGGGCACTTTGACTTGCTTCTCTGCAGGCACAAGCTTTAGATGATACCTTCAAATTGGATATGCAGCTTGACTATTAAATCTTCTTATGTGACCACTGATAAAAAGTTCCATATTTGACCATAAAAGAACTATACTGTAATGCACGCAAGAAGCCCCTGAGCATTGCAGGATCCCTATAGTTTATCCTGGTGGATCCATTTGGGGCCTGCTAACACTCTGAAAGAGGTCTCTAGAGTCTCCCAGTCTGATAGAGCAAAATGGTGGAGCTGAGATGGCGTCAGTAAATAATTCAGTGGCTAAAGGGCCATGGTAATATAGAGGCCACTGACGTGAGCTCCATAGGGCTGCAACGCCTTTCCCGTTGTCATCGAAGGCTCATTAGGATTTCCTCACAAGTTTGGTGTTCCTGAAAGGAAATGGGCATGAACGAAGCATTTTAAACTGCAGGGGACCTAAATTCCTTTTAGATTGTTTTTCTTCCTCACATCAGACAGTCTGTTGCTTTCCAGCTTTGCTTTTCATTACTGTGAGTGAGTTCCAAATCAATTAGTCATTTTCTGGTGTTTTGAAAAGAGATTAAAAGGGTTCTTTACTGGTTAGGAGAGCGCCATATTTTGGGAATTGACAAGCCAGAGGATGAGGGTTCGTCAAGCAGGGCATCCGGCCTTAATCCCCATAACTCCATCTAGTGTTGAAAATTCTGCATTGTACCATTTCCCACGTAAACCTTACTGACAGCGGTGGCCAAAATAAAATCAGTCTGGACAGTCACCTTTTAGATTTAGAATAATTTAACAAATAAAGCTGTAATTTAAGGGTTCCTTTGCCTGTGAACTCAAACTTTTCATTAGAAATTATAGGTGAAAATTACGTGAATAGTAGCGTCCAACGATGTCGTCCAATAGCCTCCATCTTGAACCAATGTGCTAGCTAACAACTAGCTTGGAAGGCTTGTTTATTGGCGGTTTTCTTCTTCCTTGTTTTATGATAAATTGCAACCAACTTTAGCATTATCGCCACCTACTGTTATCTTTTCTTCCTTACAAACGTTCAATCAAACGTTGTGTTCAGAAGAGCAGATTCGCCAATTTTTGTATATGTTCCTTAAATTTTTTTTTACATTTATTTTTAAGCTTATGGTTTGTTATCCTGCAGCAGGCAGAGCTTGTCACAACCAAAGCTCTCCTCATTGGAGGGAAGATATGATTTGTCACTTTTACTGTCATTTGAAAGCAATATCTCCGCTATTATTATTATTATTATCATTATTATTATTATTATTATTATTATTAGTAGTAGTAGTAGTAGTAGTAGTATTAGTAGTATTATTAGTATTGTATTAGTATTAGTATTAGTATTAATATTAGTAT
>OMLC01047203.1:0-16702 GCA_900302585.1 Regalecus glesne | reverse complement strand
ATAATGAAGCAGTCACTGGTGAATGGGCTGCATGTATGAGGCCCTCCTTATCCATCATAGGCCTTCTCTAGTCTGCTGGCCACGGGCAACAGGAGCCCAGTGGTAGACCACGTGCTTCAGGAACTGACGCACGGCTACAGTTTTGGGCCTCCGGTGGTGTAGGGGGGTAAGACACCTATGTTCAGTACATCCACAGCCAGAGGTCCATAGTTAGTGGGTCATAATTGGCTAAGCCTCACATGGGTATAAGGGTTAGGTTGGATAAAGTATTCTGGGTTCACTAGTGTCCCCCTCTGGGTTGTCCAGGTCTCTTGGTTAAGTGAAGGGAAAGTACTCTGCTTCATTCTCCTCTGACGGCCAAGCACTGTGCTTTCCCCACCAGACCATGATGTGTGGACTAGTGAGGGCTAGTGGTCATGTGACTTGGAGGAGACACATGCTACCACTTCCTCCTTCCTGTTGATGTCCTAGTGGGGATCAGAGATACTGACCCATGGGCAACTCAAGGGATTCAGGTGGGAAAAAAAGGGGAGAAAATTAAGATTAAAGAAAGAGGCAGCAGTTTCAACCCCCACCCCCACCCCACCGTGGAGGGTCAGGGAGGTCATCCAGCCTTAATCCCCCAAGCTCCATCTAAGTCCATGTCCAGCCCCACAACGTGGGGACTGACAATGACACGTGAAGCGCTCCTCCCTCTCCAGGCTAATGAGCATTACAAGCATTTTACAATGTTTGCCTGACAATCACCCCCACTGATGGCTACCACGCGAGGTATCCTCCTCCTCAGGATGACGCCCTCCGCAGGAAGGGGCTCAGTGTCCTGCTCAAGGACGCTTGAAGACACTCTCTGAAGGAGCTGGGGATCAAACCAACGACCTTCTTATTACTACCCCGAGCCATGCTGAGCATAGCTTGGCCAGACCCTACTCCCTGAAGTCCCACCTGGCAGGTGAGACGACCATCCCCCTGATGTGCAGCCCCACCTCAACGTCCCCAAAGAAGAAGGGAGGCGGGGCTACTGGTGTAGCCCCGCCCAACATGCAGCCTCATCCCGACCTCCTGCCTGTATCCAGGCTTACGTGGGGAAGACTTGTGTATGGATTCTCATCCCCCTGCATCCTACAGCGGGACGTTTGCCAGCTCATCGATACAGGATATGCAAAGTGCCATTCTGCGTCTGAATACAGATGCATCAGGCGTTGAGTAGACCTTGTTACTAAGCCTCTTGTGGCAGTGACTGACACCTCGGGATTTTCTCCATGGTGCCGTGGTCCAATCTGTGGACACAAGACACACACAGGTCAGGCAGTTGTTAAGTTCTGGTTCGAGACTGGGTCAAGGGTCAAGGTCAAGGCTAGGTAGGCGGGTCAGCCCACTACTCAGCCTGCCCCTCTGTGGATGCAGACGGGTGTCTTGTGTGTCTTATGACGAGGAGCACATCAGCTTTAGATGCTGAGTAATGAGAACAGACGGACTCACCAGCATAGCTCAGACGGTAGAGCTGGTCATTTAGTAACCGGAGGATTGGGGGTTTGACCCCCCCCAGATTTCTGCAGGGGGGGGTCAAAGTGTCCTTGAGCACACTTTAAACACACACACACAGACATCCACACACACACACACAGACATCCACACGTGCCTGCAACCAGACCTGGACAATGTCTGCGCCTGTGTGCGATGAAGAAAACTGAACTAATGTCTCAGCCTCACAGATATCACAGGCCTGTCAATCAAGTTAGACGGAGAGATGGATCCCAAGCAGACCTGAGACGTGTGCATGTGGAGGACAGAGAGCTGGAGTGGCCCCAGAGGCCCTGTGGGAGGTCAGGCCTGCTTTCTCTGAAGGGTCTGTTGAGTGTGCAGAGACAGGATGACCCCTGCTGGTCATCTGGCACCATGTTGTCCCACAGCTATGGGTTTGTTTATGGCCATCCGCTGCTGGGAAGCCTCCCTTGTGAAGTCTCCGTCATCTTATCTCTCCGACTCTCGCATTGTACGAATTCTCTGGAGAAAACCGCCAGACGCTTCCTTTTCAAGCAAGCTGCCATCAAATCTTTTTTTCTTTCTTTTTCTTAAAACCCAAAGAGTGTTCTGGTTGTTCTTATGAATAACAATCTGGATCCCAGACATCCAAGGCTTTGTTTTAGGTGCTGCTGTTTATTCACTTGTTATTTTTTTTCCGTTTTATTTCTCAAGCTGTTTTATATTGGCGAGCCGAATAAACGTGGGGGGGGTGAGCCGGAAGTAGATCTGGGAGTAGTGTAGGGTGATGCAGCCTCATCATCCTGCTATCTGTGCAGATGCGTCAACCAGGGTTTTTTACCCACCGTGAAATGACAGACGTTTAAAGAGGCTAGAGATGATGAAAAAGGAAGGTCAATTCATTTCACCGGGAAATGGTTTCCTTGTGTCCATGAGCACTTCTTGTAAGTATCAATACAGGCCTGACTCACAGAACCACATGAATACCCCGCATGACGCTCACTCCTGAACAGAGCACACTGGAAACCATTTAACTCAGGGCACATCGAGGCCTGCTCACCTCAGAATCTCCAAATTAACACACTTCCAAAAACACCTCATCTCTGCTTTAACACTTTGACATTTTGACAGAACTGGATGTATGTCAGGGATGTGTTTTCTGTGGTCCATCATACTGTCACAGCAGGGCACACAGGGGCTCTAATCCAACAAAATCTAATACTAGTTCTACTTTCAGCTGCTCCCCTATAGGGGGCGCCACAGCAAATCTTCATCTCCATCTCTTCCTGTCCTCTACATCTTCCTCTGTCTCACCAGCCACCTGCATGTCCTCTCTCACCACATCATAAACCTCCTCTTTGGTCTTCCTCTTCTCCTCTAGCCTGGCCGCTCCATAGTCAGCATCCTTCTCCCAGTATACCAGCATCTCTCCTCCACACATGTCCAGACCATCTCAGTCTGGTCTCTCTGGCTCTGCCTCCAGACCATCTAAACTGAGCTGTTCCTCTGATATACTGGTTCCCAACTTGTCCTTCTTCATCACTCCCAATATAAATCTCAGCATCTTCATCTCCTCCAGCTCCACCTCCTGTCTGTCTGTCAGTGCTACTGTCTCCACACCAGACAGCATAACTGGTCTCACCACCATCTTGTAGACCTTCCCTTTCTCTCTTGCTGGTACCCTTCAGTCACTAATCACCCCTGACACTCTCCTCCACCCACTCCACCCTGCCTGCACCCTCTTCACTTCTGCACAACCCATTACTTCCAACAGTTGACCCCAAGTATTTAAACTCATCCATCTTCCTCACCTCTCCTCCCTCCATCCTCTGCTGCCTCACCTCTCATTCACACGGCTGTATTCCGTCCTGCTGACTTTCATCCCTCTTCTCTCCAGTACACACCTCCACCTCTCCTGACTCAACTCGGTCTGCTCCCGACTCTCACTACAGATCACAGTGTCATCTGTGAGCATCATAGCCCGCAGAGACTTCTGCCCGAGCTCATCCATTGTTGATGCAAAATAATAAAATATCAATGATGGGATATTTACCAGACACTACTGGAGGCAAGAGGCAGTCTGCCAGATAAATGCAAGCCTGATGTATTATATCAACTAAGTACAATGGAAGGAGGAAATAGTTGGCGTCCCTCAGATAACAGCGCTCGCTGCAGCCTTGTTGTATTTATCACACAAATCCATCAGTTTAACGATCATTTCCCTCTGGTTGGAGCTTTTAAATGTGCACTCCGATCTGCACCATGGTGGCATAGCTCAGGAGGTAGGGCAGTCATCTAGTGATCAGAAGATTGGCGGGTTGATCCCCCAGTTCTTTCAGAGAGCATGTTGAGGTGTCCTCTAGCAAGACCCTGAACCTTTCACTGCTCAAGCCCTACAATGGAATGGTGACCTGTCCCGGGTCTTTCCCTGCCTTCGGCTCAATCAGTGCAGAGATAGGATCCAGCATCACTCCTCAACCTGATTTCACATAAGTGGCTGATGGATGGATGGATGATCTACATTTCCTGTTCATGTATTCAGTATAAAAATACTACAATATATGTACCTGGTCTTAATTTCTTCCCTTTGAGTGCCTCATGTTGAATGGAGTGGGTGGTTGTGGTAACTGGGATGATGAAATGACATGGTGGGGGTCATTGAGTTCAAAGGGAAAGGAGATGATGGGGGATAAAGATGGAGAGAGAGAGAGAGAGAGAGAGAGAGAGGTGGATGTTAGAAACAAAGGAGAGGAGATGAACTTTGGAAAAGGTCTCTCATATCCGTGAGCAAAATGGAAAGACAAAGCAAGTCCTATAGATGTTCTTATACATGTGCACACACACTCATCCTACACACCAGCTTCCTAAATGTATGGTGTGCCCTACCTATGCCATACGCAGCTTGTTGGCAGACAGAGCCCCCGACTTTCACTCAGGGATCCTATCATAGTATACAACTTATGTCACCAAATACAATCACACAGACATAGCTCTCCCAAAGGTGCAGAGACACATTACGCAATCGGCGGCTTGTTGACAAAGCCCCTGCCTTTGAGTCACCGAGTGCCAACTAATCCACACGGCAGCCAGCTCAAAGGGCAGACATCAACCAAGACCAAGACGTCAACAGAGAATTAATGCTATTGTGAGCGGTATGGGCTGGTTGCTGCAAAATACAACTCCCATCAACATGTCGTGTTATTCCAGGCATTTGAGGGGATCTGGATGGAGCTTTCTTGGACCGGTAGAGACCTGGGAGCTGGGACTCTATGTTCAATTTCAAGTTCATTCCCCGAATGATGATCCAGGACTGTGTTAAAATTACTTCCTGATTCTTTTTCTATTCTATTCACTATAGTGCTGTGCATCGGGGCCGGATCACAGGGAAACAAGTCGATTTTCACCAAGGAAAACCTTTCCAGTAGGTAAGTTATTGTGATTAGCACTAAGCACAATAGCCTTGGTGAGAGCTCTGTGATTTATACCTTATTCAATAGCTGTTCAGTATTAAAGGCTTTGGTGAACTTTTAGCTCACCTTATCTCAATAACACAAGGCCCAAAACAGGTACATAGAGAACCTTTTTTTTATTTTCTGCCCCAAATTTAAAAAAAAAAGAACAAAAACATTAAACCAGTTAAAAAAAAGCACTCACTTTGTACAGCCGGATGCTGTAGTTAGCAGGAACATATTCATAACGCTGCCTAACACTGGGAAACAAACAAGGAGACAAATTAGAAACTATAAAGCCATAAGGTTCAAGAAGAAAGAAGAATGGTTCAAAATAATTCCCTTATTACCATAAAAATGTTCTAAGAAAACAAGATTAAAAACAGTGGGGGTGTAACACCAGTTTTTTGTGCATTTCTTACTGTGCAAAATCAATCTATGCTATCTAAATGGAATTTCTGTAAAAGGAGAGCCCAGTAAAAAGAATCAAATGAGGAAGTGGTGTGACGGTGGCAGTGGAGGAATGAACTTACTATAACTGATACACCACGGTCTCTTGTTCTGCATTCATGTCGAACAGTCAAACGAAATTCAGAGAAGGCAGGTCAGGATTGCAATTCCATATCTACAAAAATCAACATTTTAACAACCTAGCTATGTACACTGTACAAAGTTTTCAACACAAACTTACATCTTTTACAAAAGAAAACAAATAGGGGAGCTGTCTTCTGTAATATTCTATCACAGCGCGGTGACAGTCTGTTGTTGTCGGTTCCTCACAAGCCGGCTGTCCTTGAGGCTGCATGGCGTTTCAGATGTGGAGAACAAAGCAATTTGTGTTTCGGGTTTTTTTAATCATTTTTTTCCCCACAGTCAAGTTGCAACACAATAGCTGACAAAACAGGAATGAAATAGTGCTCATGCCACCATTATGGGGGTAACGTGTTGGGGTCATTTTTTCTAAAACTGTTTTTTGTGTGTGCGCGTTGGGATTGTTCCTCTTGGACATGTACTCTGATGAGCCAAAACATTATGACCACATGCCTTATATGCTGTTGGTCCTATACGTGCTGCCAAAATGGTGCCGACCTTCTGCACCGTGGACTCTGAAGGTGTCCTGTGGTATCTGGCACCAAAACATTAGCAGCAGATCCTTCAAGTCTGCTAAGTTGCAAGGTGGAGCCACCGTGGATTGGACTCGTCAGTCCAGTATGTCCCATAAAGACTGAGATCTGGAGAATTTAAAGGCAATGGCAACACCTTGAAGACTTCATCGTGTTCCTAGAACCATTTCTGGACAATGTGTGCAGTGTGGGAGGGCACATGATCCTGCTGAAAGAGGCCACTTGCCATGAGGGGTTGCACCTGGTCTGCAGTGATGTTTAGTCTGCATGTCTCAAAAACAGCAGTCACATGAATGGATGGACTCGGGGTTTCCCAGCAGAACATTGATCGAGATATCACACTGCCTCCACTGGCTCGTCATCTTCCCATAGTGCATCCCGCTGCCATCACTTCCCCGGGTAAATGGCCCACGAATCCACGTGATCTAAAATGCATCATCACATCCTCCTCTGTGACTTGTGCCATAATAGACCTTCTATCAGTTCAGACCACATGGGACAGCCTTTTTTACCCTCGTGCATTGATGAGTCTTGGGGGTCCAACACCCTGTCGCCGGGTTGTAGTTCATCCCTCCTTAGATCACTGTCGGACGGTACTCAGTACTGCTGACCAGGAGCACCTCCCAAGCCTTGCAGTTTCAGAGCTGCTCTGACCCGGTCGTCTGGCCATAACCACTTGACCCTTGTCAAAGTCACTCAGGTCCTTCCTCCTGCCCATTTCTCCTGCACGCAACGCAGACTACGAGAGCTGACGCATACCATTTAATCCACCCTGACCTTGACATGTGCCCTAGTTTGGAGATGATCAACACTATTTAGTTCACCTGTTGAGTGGTCACAATGTTTTGGCTCATCCGTGTATAAACAATTCTATTAAGGCTTTTTCAAAGCTATTGGTGTCAGTCACAACTGTTCAGAGCAAAAGTGTGGAGGCAGCAACAACTGATGAATTATTTGATAAAACAATTGGTAGAATTGATATACACATATTCTGGAAACAGTTTAGACTTGCTGTGTGAATGCAACAGCTCCACCTAAATGAATGATCAACACTAAGCTGGCACTTTTAAATAAAGTTTTGGAGGCAGTTTGAAACAATAGTATCATGATCATTCAAATGCCCTGATCAATGACAGACCTGTTTAGACAAAGTCTTTTAGATTTACTTAAATGGCACAAGGTCTCATATAAAATAAGCCAAAAGGATTAGTGCAAGAAAAAAAACGTGATTGAAACAAAATTTGGCACAAAAGAAAGCTGGTTGGTCAAGGCTGTGTTCTGTGAACCCAATGAGAGACGATGTTTGAGGACAATGGCTTTTTGGATCTGGGAAGGCCAGATTCTGTGAAGTAGGGCTAAGCGCATTACGCATCAAATCAAATTGTATTATAAAAAATGTAAAATGTAGACAGGACGTCTTTTGTCTACTGTTGCACTGATATTCTCATACTATCTTACAAAGCCTGTACAGGGTACGAGCACTGTGCAGATTACAAATCTAAAGCGCAGAAGAAGAAGAAGAAAAGGAAATGTATATTTGTTTGTGTCTTGTTTAAGGACCAGGAAGTCCATTGGGCCACAGTTGAGCGGTTGGGGTGAAGGAGAGGAGAACAAGTGTTCAAGCCAAACATCTTACCTACTTGCAAAGGGAAGAGGCTTTCACAGTATTGGCCTTTCAATTACTCGATTGTCCCTTGTCATTTTTTCTCACCTGCTTTGTCTTTTCTGTATTGATTACTTGCTGTACCGTAGCTCTACGTTTTAACCATGTTTTTGGTTATCCTTTCTCATTCACATTCACGATCCGATTATTTATACACATACATGGCAGATCTGTTGGATCAACACTTCCCAGTGGAATATTTTTCTGACTGCCAGGCCACTGCTAGGACAACATTCTGGTTGTTTTTGGGTTGCTCTTTCTTCTTCTTCTTTTTTTTTTAAACACACACAAAACATACAAGTTTAGTGTGCTAAATTTTAAATTTACTAACACATCTGAGGGTTGTTGCATCTCCAGGACACTGCTTACAAACGTTGAAAAGTGGTTTTTATACTTGCGCCTGCAATGTGTGCCGTTTCATATCTATGCTTGTTACAGTCAAAAGTTTAAAAAAAAGGCTTTTGATTTCAAGTTGTCCCTAGCTTTGGTGCCTTTGTAAAACAAATCACTCCTCTCCGAGTACAACCTCTATTGTTCAGATCCTTCTGGTGGTACGCTCTTGTTTTCCTGCTCCTCCCAGCCCGTTCCCTGGGCCAGAATGTGTGTACTAGTCCCTCAGTTTCTTTCAGAGCAAATCAGACCTCAGTCTGCTGCTGTGAATCAATGATTATAGTCACGCCCCGATGGAGTTCATCCATACTGTCAAAGTCACTGCTGCCGTGCTCGGATTCATCGAACCCGGGTGGGGCTGACACATCTGATGCTGAGGATGCACCCACAGACAGCTGCATATTCAGCGACACATTGTCATCCGTGTCCCCGCTTCCTGGAGTAATCCTGCCCAAGAAAGTGCCGAGTTCCTCCCCTGGAAGCCCACTGGCCCCCGTTTCCCCCAGGGGCAGCTGGTGGGGGGGCAGGTACTGACTGGGGTGGAAATGTGGCCTTGCCGGCTGACGCCCGGTGCTGCCACTGCTGGCGCTCAGGGTGCTCTCCTTTGAGGTGGGCTTTGCTGTGGGCAGGGGGTCATAGTGCTCGTGGTAGTCCTCACTGGAGGGTAGCGGTGGGGGCAGCTGGTCCTGGCTAAGGAACTCCTCTTCATGGGGAGGGGGGTAGTCACTGTCAATATCGTAGCCTCCCAGGTAGTAGTCAGACTCCAATTCCCGGGTGCTACCTCCAAGGCGGGTAGTGGAGCCTGACACCTCCCCCGTGGGACCTGCCTCGTAACTCGGAACCTCCTCGATATCAGGTAACCTGGAGCTTGGCATCCAGTCTGAAGTGTCCCAGTGGTACGCTGAACATGAAAGAGGAGGAAGAAGAGTAAGTTTGGATGGGGTACAAAAAACGTTAGGCCTCATCTCAGATACCAAAACAAAATGACCATCACATGTTAGTCTGCATTGCACAATCAAGAATCTCACAAGGATTACAAAGTTCAAGAGCCGTGTGGATAGAATGTCGATAACAGGGATTGTTTGTCAGGGCCAACAAGCATGTTTCTAGATTGCTACAACATCGAGCCGTCCATTAGAAATGACATCAGGATACTGTGATATAAACATGCTCAAGAACATCTTAAATACACAAGTGTTAAATGTCAGGCACATGACAAGGCACAACTCGTACACGAAATATGTTAGCATGGTTTCTGAAGGCAACGTGACATGCACAGCACAGTGCCGAGGAGACCTGGAGTCAAGAGAGTCACAGCATGCCTGTTTTCACTGGAAATTACAGCAGTCAACATTGTTGTAGCAGTCGAAGTTCACTGAACAATGAGACCTTATGACCACGAACAACAACAAAACACACTTTCTTTTCTACATGTTAAAAAAATCCTAAACAGAGTGAAAATTTTATATATACATATATACATATATACATATATATATACATATACATACATACATACATACATATATCATGCAGTTTCCCACCTCAGTTGACTCCATTATTTTCTTTCCTCTCACATTATAAGTTAACCTTTTCTTTGGGGATACGCAGCCTTCAGTAACTAGTTCCCAGAGCAAAGCACCATCCCCAGACAATAAAAAATAACAGCTCGGTCCCTAAACAAGCCTTTATCCCTTCACAAACTTTTACTTCTTCCTCTCCTTACTTCCCCTTCTTCCTCCCCTCCTCCCTCACCTCTTTCCCTCATCCTATTACTGTTGGGTAGGATAGCAGGTGGTGCCACACTTTATTGTCGAGAGTCATTTCTTACCCAAGTTTTCCTGCAAACCAGAGAAAGGACACTTCCTTGTTATATGAAGTTTGCCACTTCCTCCCTGAGTCTAAATGTTTTTAAACCTATTGCTTCATGTGTATTACATTCTTTTACATTACCAGGAATTTAACTTAATGCCGTGCACACTTTGAAAATTCTTCAAACGAAAAAAAAATCGGAGTATAATGATACAAACACTGTGAAGTAATTGAAATCTGGTGGCTGATGGATAGTTGCCTGCATGCAGCTGGCCTCGACAGCTCACCAGTGGACAACTTCATTTTACGTCCAAGTGAAACTTTGCTAGTTTGTCAAGTCAAGCCAATTCAAGTCAATTTTATTTGTATAGCCCATTATCGCAAATTAACAATGCCTCAGAGGACTTTACATTAAGAAAAACATCCTGTCCTTGGACCCTCACATCAGATAAGAAACAACTCCCTTAAAAACCCCTTCAACAGGGGGAAAAATAGGAAGAAATCTCAGGGAGAGCAACAGAGGAGGATCTCTCTCCCAAAATGGACAACCGTGAAATGGATGTGTAAATAGAACAAGACCCAATTTACAGCATACAACATGATCAGGATAACAGAATTGTAATTGAATTACAAAAGGTAAAACAGTAATAATAATGATAATCTCCTTCATAGTGAAGTTACTAATCAGTGAATATCTAAAATGCAAACACACTAGATCAAGCAACTGCGACAAGATTCTGGTTCTCTTTGTCTTTAAGATGCTAAATTAAGATTTAACCTGCAAACAATAGCTCTCCCTCCATTTATTTTGTCTCTCTGATCTACACCTTTATACTTCATCTCACTGCATGCTAGTCACCACACTATTTCTCCCGACACAAAACCATTGAAGTGTCGGTACAATATGTGAACAACTGTGAGTTTTCTGTCCGTGTGTGTGGGTGATACCCCTAACAACAATCAACATGTGACAGTTTGATGACAGACCCCTAAACTAAAAAAACGTGATGTAAACACCAGGAATATCACCAGAGGACCTGACAGTGAGTGAAAGTTGTGGGGCAGAGCAACAACACAGAACCAAAGTGTAAATGTATACCATACATTTTTCCCAAGACTAATAATTGGAGAAATCTAAGACTAACAGTTTAATCTATAATAATTCCCTTATCAGTCCCGCAAGGGGAAATTTGTTCTCTGCATTTTTGACCCAACCTATTGTATAGGAGCAGTGAGCTGCCAACATATGGCGCTCGGGGAACATTTAGGGGTTAAGTGTCTTACTCAAGGACACCTCGACATGCTGTATGCAGGACCGGGAATCGAACCTGCAATGTTCCGATTGCCAGGCAACTGCTCTACCCACTGAGCTATGCCGTACACACACACACAAGAAATACTAAACTTGAAGTATTTCAGTCTTAACATGAACAAGTTTTGAACAAAAATGATCAATGAGCACAAAATAGGAATACAGATTTGATCAGTATACATGATTTAAATCATCAGGAAACAAACAAATACACACATGCACACCACACTTACAAACACATACATTGCACCCTCTGCATACACAAGTACACACAGATCAACCAAAGTTCATGCTCTCAGCCTGTACCTACCAGGTACGTGGTGGTGGTGGTGAAAAGTGTTGTTGCCCCCAGATCCAGTTACAGCATTGATACCCAGATGGGTAAGTGTGGAAGCTAGGTTCCCTGTGCTGCTGCCTCCACTGAGGGATGAGGATCCCAGGTAGCCTGGTTCATCCTGGTCCAGGGGTGTGGGCAGTGGGGAGGGAAAATGGAGGCTGGAGAGATCGGGCAGAGACCCGCCTGTGTTGAGGGCTGAGGGCACGCTGTGGGCGGGTGTGGAGGGCTGCTCTGGGGAAGGGAAGATACTAGGAGGGAAGAAGAGAGAGAAAGAGGGGGAAATGAGATGATTTAATTCAAAAATATTGGTGGAAGACATTGAAGGGAAAGACATTGGGGATACATTTATGGATCTGAAGATGTCAAAGTCAAAAATATGCAGATAAGTGACATTTATCAGGAGCAGCAATGCAGCTGGTATGTTGACTTCTACCGATGGCTGTTGTATTTTTATCTGTGCAAAATGTGCTAAATAAAGGAAGGAAAGAAAGCCATTTTATTTGGCTATTGTATTCTTACAATGACATTCTGCATTTAGCCCAAGCTATTGTAATAGGAGCAGAAGGCAGCTGAAGTGCCCAGGAGCAGTTAGGGGGTCCAGTGTCTTACTCAAGGACACTTCAACATGCTTTAAAAACAAGCTGGGGATTGAACCACCGATCTACTGATTACTAGACAACCTGTTCTACTGAACTTTGCCACCCCAAAAGTTTGATTATTTGACCAATCCATGAAGGTGGCAAACCCAGATATCTATAGATCTAGTTTAGTGTTAGAGAGATGCTGATTCATTAACTGGTCACTAGTTCAGAATAATGACAACAATAATTATTCCATTTTCAGTCCTGCAAGGGGAAATTTGCAATTCTTTGCATTTGACCCATCCTATTATAGAGGAGCAGTGGGCAGTGATCATGTGGTTCACCATGTTAAACAGCCTAGAACATAAATTATGCCTCATTCTTCCCTTTTCTTCTAAATTGTATCCCCTTTTTCCCACCCAAATTCCCCGAGTTGCCTACTGCTGGGTCAGTCTCTTTGATAACCCTCTAGAACGTCGACAGGAAGGAGGAAGCCGACAGCCATGACTAGCCCTCGCTATTTCACACATCGTGGTCTCACAGGAAAAGCACAATACTTGGCTGTCGGAGGAGAATGAAGCAGAGTACTTTCCCTTCACTTAACTGCGACCGCCCGGACGACCCAGAGGGGGACACCAGCAAACCCAGAATACTTTATCCAACCTAAACCCTATATCCATATGAGGCTTAGTCAATTATGCCCCACTAACTATGGACCTCCGGCCATGGTTGGAAACGGTACAGCCAGGATTCAAACACCCAACTGCATGACGCAGAGATGCACTGAATATAGGTGCCTTAATCCCCTACACCACCGGAAGACTCATTGTTCCCTTTTCAAAAAGACTCTTTTTCCAAGATGAAAGGTTAAATTTAACACTAACTTTGACCAAAGCCAAACAAAATCTCAATATATCCCTTAAAGTGAACCTCTACCAAGCATTTTCATACATAGCATTGTGTGCAAGACATGACTGACCTTTGCTCATAAGCTACTACTCAGTTGTGCAACATTCTGAACTGCTGCAACTCCTTTGACAGATCTCAATAATTGAGAGAAGGGGTTAAAGTGGAGTTTATTTTCAATTTAGGTTGATAAACTTGTCTATGCCTAAATCGCAATGTAGATAAATTGTGTCACTGTAGGGAAATAGAAACAGTGAGTCTCCACGATGACAGGGTCAGACTTACTTTATGCCGGGAACTTCACAGGATTTGGGCCGAGATGAGAGCAAAGGTAGCTGGAAAGGAATCATACTCATCAGTGCAGTAGTTTGTCAATTCAAACAGCAATATCATTGCATAGTATGTTGCGTACCACTGACTGTTCATCCACCCCAAGTTTTCTTTAAAAATCTGTAATTTACAAAAACTATACCTACTATCATAATTCCGAATCAAATAAATTGTAAAACTAAAGATGAGAGCTATAAGATATTCGTTTACCTTCTTGGTATCCCAGGGTTTGAGAAGTCTGCCTTCATCCAAGACATTTTCCTCAATAGGGGGTACTGGGTATGGAAACACTAGAAGGACAAAATTAAAAGTAGTGAAAAACCTCTTTCTTAAAAGTGAGCACATGCGATTCTTCAGACAACAGCGCAAGAGAATGAAATTTAAAACCAATGCTGTATATATAAATGTGTGACTTACTTCTTCTGTTTTCTCCCTCACCGTGACCTGGAGCACAGGCACACAAGGTAAAGCAACAGACAGAGAGATGGAAAAACAGCCATACAAGTAAACAAATAGGTAGACAGGATGGTAGAATATATCAGTGTACACTGTAGTTCACAATGCTACTATGACATTACCATACCACAAGTATTACAACAATGAATCCTTTGATCTCTACTCAAGGAGACAGTCATTTCTCAGGGGAGGCTATAGCTTTTAGGAGCTGTCTGACCTTGTAAGTGAGGTCAAAAAGCGCAAATTATTTTTCTCTGCAGGCTATTAAAAGCTGTGATATATATATAAAAAGCGTCCATTATGATGACTGTCAGTCAACTAGATATTTAGAATTAAACAGAGACTCTGAATGAAGATTATCTACCAATACAAATAGCTGCTTTGTATAGCCTAACTTATAAGACACAGCCAAAAATGAACCACTTCAAGTTTACTAATCATTTTCATGCATAGTTCTGTTTCACTTCTCTTATTTTAGCAAATAATGCCTTTTTTTAGTTTGACTATTTATTATCTATTTATTTTATGTGTTTGATCGGTATATTAATAAATAATTAGCCAGACAGATAAGATCATTTTTTGATAGATTCTATTTTACCTATAATTTTGATCCCCTTATCAGTGCCACAAGGGGAAATATAGAATTCTCTCCATTTTAACCCATCGTATTGTATAGGAGCAGCGAACTGCTACCATATGACGCTCAGGGAGCAGTTAGGGGTTCAGTGTCTTGCTCAAGGACACCTCAACTGGCTTTCAGCAGGACCGATAATCAAACCTGCAATCTTCGAATTGCCAGATGACCGCTCTACCCACTGAGCCATGCCGCCCCAAAACTCTGCTCCAGGTGAGGCTTGAACTCACAACCTCGGCATGGCTCTGCTGCATACTGTCGTATAAGTACCGCGCGCTAACCGATTGCGCCACTGGAGCTCCTATCACATAGAATCAAGTCATTTTTCAGATTACTCCACTCCTCTTTTTCCAAATCTGGGTGGAAAACATATTGCCTCACAAACTGTTACCTGAGCACAGAGAGGCGCTGATTCTGGATTCAACAGTGCGTCTGGCGGTCTGTGGATTGAGTGCGTGTCCCCCTGTGGCAAAGGGGTCACCTGCAGGAGGGTTCATCACACTTGTGTGGAGGGCAGAGTCAGAGTTGGTCCTGTGGGCAGAGAGATAAGTATGCAGTATTACAAAGGAATGAGGGGAGAGAGAGATAGAGTGAGAAAATAAGAGATATGACAAGGCAGAGAGTAAGAAAGTTTTGGACATAAAAAGATACAGATTCAGAGAGACAAATACAAAGACATATATGGACAGAGAGGGGAGAAAAAGAAAGAGAGGTCCAGACAGAGACAGAGGGAGATTTAAACAGAGA
This sequence comes from Regalecus glesne, assembly GCA_900302585.1. Lineage (NCBI taxonomy): Eukaryota > Metazoa > Chordata > Actinopteri > Lampriformes > Regalecidae > Regalecus > Regalecus glesne. The sequence continues at coordinate 1,479 of OMLC01047203.1, read as the reverse complement.
TACAAAGAGCTGTATGCAGAAAGGCGACTGCATCTGTTTTTACCATGGCATCACATAACTGCCACTGTGGATTATGCATTGCAAATTGTGATCACTCACTCATAGACAACCTGAGAGGATCCTAAGTAGAAATTTTTAAATAAGATGCATGTCCTAACAAATCCCTCACTCATTATTCTTTGATATATTAACTACATACCTCAACTATCATCCAGTTGCCCCAACACCAGTTGTTATGAAGTCCTTTGGGAGGCATGTACCATCTTACATCAAGGCCATCACTCCCACTGATATGGACAGCCACCAGTTTGCTCACCAAGGAAACAGCTCTCATGACAATGCAGTCTCGATTGCACCTCATACAACCCTGTTCCACCTACATCGACCCAAACACCTAATTTAGGATGCCATTCGTTGATTTTAGGACCATTTTCATTATTACTATTATTCCTCATCAGCTAACTGGTCAACAAACTCAAAAATGTGGGTTTAGCTACCTCACTCTGATTAATAATAATAATAATGATTCTCTTATCAGTCCCACAAGGAGAAATTTGGATTTCTCTGCATTTTTGACCCATCCTATTGTATAGGAGCAGTGAGCTGCCAACATATGGTGCTCGGGGAGCAGTTAGGGGTTAAGTGTCTTGCTCAAGGACACCTCAACATGCTGTATGCAGGACCGGGGATCGATCCTGCAACCTTCCGATTGCCAGACGACCGCTCTACCAACTGAGCTATGCCGCCCCTATGGATTATGGATTATGGACTTTCTCACTAACAAATCACAAAATGTTAGATTGGGCAATCACGTATCTTCAGCCCTCATCTTGAACACAGTTGCACCACAGTGCAGGGCTATGTGCTTAGTCCATTCCTCTTCACTCTCTTCCTCCATGACTGCACCCCCATCCATTCATCCAACAATATGATGAAGCTTGCTGATGACAGCACTATAGTGTGACTGATACCCAATAACAAGGAGACACACTACAGAGAGGAGGTTCGACATCTGATCGAGTGGTGCCCAGACAATAATCTAGCCCTGAAAACGACAGAAACCAAGAAGATCCTTGTTGACTTTCAGAGATTCAGGAAGACCACTCAGCCCTCTCTCCACATAAACGGTGATGAGGTGAAGAGGGTCAACAACATCAAATCCCTGGGAACCCATATAAAATGAAGACCTCTCATGGTCCCTTGACATCTCCCACCTGGTGAAGAAAGCCCACCAGAGGCATTTCTACCACTAACAACTCAAAAGAGCCAAAGGTCCCTCTTGGCTTCTAATTAACTTTTACAGAAGCATGTGTTGGCTTAGTGGAAGAACGCACCCATCCAAGTTGGGCACAACAGGTTCGATTCCAGTGCGAATCATCAGTAAAAAGGATATTTGGCAAAAATCCCCCCATACACAGTAAATATGAGGCGAACGATGTCAAGTGCTTTGAGTGGTCCCTAGACTAGAAAAGTTCTATA
>OMLC01047202.1:0-10344 GCA_900302585.1 Regalecus glesne | reverse complement strand
TTGACAAAGAGAGAGAGAGAGACAGAGAGAGAGACAGACAGAGAGAGAGATAGAGACAGACAGAGAGAGAGAGACAGAGAGAGAGAGGGAGAGAGAGAGAGAGAGGGAGAGAGAGAGGGAGAGGGAGAGGGAGAGAGAGAGAGAGAGAGAGAGAGAGAGAGAGAGAGAGAGAGAGAGAGAGAGAGAGAGAGAGAGAGAGAGGGGGAGAGCGAGAGAGAGAGTGAGAGATAGAGAGAGGGAGACAGAGAGACATAGAGGGAGAGAGAGACAGAGAGAGAGATGGAGAGAGAGAGATGGAGAGAGAGAGAGAGAGAGAGAGAGAGAGAGAGAGAAATGGAAAAAGGCCACGCATTAAAGAAGAAGAATCAGATAAATGATGGACTGAGCACATAGGGAGAGATGGAGACGAACAAGAGGAAAACAAGAAAACAACCAACAGAAATAGTCAAGGCAATCTGGCCCGGAATTCTATAGTCAAAGATCCATATGTAGCAACTTGAAAAAAGAAAGAATACAGGAGTGGGTGCAGAAAAATAGGGGTCAAGGGTAAAACGGGCAGTAAGGAACAGAATGCTATTACAGGGAGAAATCGAGGAATGAGCATCTCTGATGATAAACTGAGATTAATTTTCTTGGAGGATGTTGAAGATTACTGAGGTGGTTGCTGGTAGTATCACAAAACTCTGGCTTCACCAACTTATGAACATCTTTTTATTTTGACTCCACACTTTCAATAAATACAAAATACATACCAGCTTCATAGTCATTAAAAAAACACAAAAAGGCATTTGTGCTATTTTACTTAAATTTAAAATCAGGCAGCTGAGAAAAGGGGAAACAACCATGTAACACAATGAAGGTCAGTGGGAAGGAGAAAACATGGTTTAAGATTAAAGTTACTTTCCAGAGGCACAGATAAGCTTCCTTCCATCGTAGAAAACGGATGAGCCAAGGCAAGCATGATCAACATTCTTTTGACAGGTCAATTTCTGGGAAACGGATGAAAAAAAACTTTGTGAAAATAGAATCAAACTTGTTCATGATTTTCATAAACAGTCATGTGTGTGTTTAAAGTTCTTTGAACCCCCCTTGCCTCCCACAGAGTTTACTGCATTGTATGTCTGGGCTGCTGATAAGTTGTACTCTTTACCAGTGGAAAACATACAACCAAATACACACACGCACAGTTTGAAATCCCCACTTTCCCATCAATTTGGATGATAGTGGGAACTAGCTAAGGTTGCACTTCAGAAGGAAGTCCTATCCATGTAATCAACCATGTACAAGCCATGAACAATTTATGTACATTAGTATTTCTGACAAAGGGGGGACTCTAAACAGAAATCAAGACAAAAACAAACTTAAAACCATTTTAAGAAATAGAACACAAATCCAACAAAGAGGCAAGTGAAAAGGGAGACAGAGGTGGAAGGGAGCAGTTGAAAAAGTTGTGGTTGGTTCACATCGCTCGATTCCTTCTCTCAGTGAGTCTTTGGAAAGAGAATATCTTTCTTCATTTGCACTCCTCCTCCTCTGTTCTTCCTTGTTCATTACAATCCAGAGGCTGAAACCAGGGTGGGTATTTAGGAACGGACATGGAAAGGAGAGGTTGGAGAGGGGCATGGCATTTTTGCTAACCCAGTGTGCAGGTCTGGGTTAGGTCTAGGATAGGGTTAGATTTTGGAAGGGTGGGTGAGGGGGTAGTTTTAGAAGGGGAGAGAGCATACAACTCAACGTCTCCAGCTCTGCTTTTTGTCTGGATCCTTCATCATCAGGTCCTCATCCTGTTTGGAATCTGTGAAGCAAAAAAGGAACATCTGATTACAAAGAGAGTTATGAGTTGTGTGCACATAGGTTATGTGATGGGATGGTGGGGGCTTTTGTGTATGTGTGTGTTTGTATGTGTCTCACCAAGGCACTCAGGACAGCACTTGCCCTCCTTGCGGGTGATGTTGGTGCAGGTCAGTACAGGACATTGCTTCCTTTGACATTTGGTCACACCATGCTGTGTGTGTGTGTGCGTGTGTGTGTGTGTGTGTGTGTGTGTAGGGATGTTAGATCAAGGGAAGGTAGGATGGAGGGAAAAGAGAAGAAAGAAAGTGTTAAAGGGACAAAACAAGAGATATTGGAAACATGTTTCATTGGTAATAAAGGCTCCATCCCGAAGCGAAAGAAATATCTGTAGAAAAGAAAAAAGCTTTGACATTTGAAAAACACACACAAATAAGTTACATTTCAATCTGCTTGTTTTGAGTAATCAAACAATTGACCTGTGGGAAGAGCGATGTCATCTAAGACATACAAGGAAATACAGAACTTTTGGCAAGAATCATTTGCTATTGGGGGATATGGAAAAAATATTTCCAATGTTCTGTTGATTTTCCATTGTTTCATTGTTTTCACAACATAATTCCTTTTTCCAAGTGTCAGCTTCTCCCCTCACGTAACAGCTTGGTTGCAATACTTGGAAATAGGCATTTAAACTCAGCCTTTCCAATGTGCAACTTCAAATTTAGCATTAAAAAAACTTTATGAAAATAAAGTTAATGTTGGAAGATGAAGAATACACACATTTCCAACCAACATCTCAAGAGTTTACCCCTAATACTGAATACAATAGGTTTATTTACCACACGACCATGGCTGGTGGAATTTGTTCTCTGCATTTAATCCATCCTAACTTATAGGAGCAGTGAATGCAGCAGCTAGTGGTTCAGTGTCTTGCTTAAGGACACCTAGACACACTTTCCACAAGGGCCAGGGATTGAACCACCTATCACTGATTACTAGATGACTGCCCTACCCACTAAACTATGCATGTCTCTGGCCAGCTGATTTCCTCAGCTGGCCAGGTGTCGGCCTTACACATCGGATGAAAGGCACCACTTCTAATATTTAAAAAGTCCACTATCCAAGCAAATAGCTGGTGACAGATGTACATATTGACAGAGACTGTTCTTTAGCGTAAGGGCTACTGTAGCTCAATAGTAGAGTGTTCACTTTACGGAACTGATGAGCTAGAGGTTATGGACTTAAACCCACCACAGGCCATCAGGCAGGGCATCTGGCCTTAATCCCCCAAGTTCCATCTCAGTCTGTGTCCACCCCATCAGCCTGGGGACTAATTGTGACAAACAGAAAGGGAATTCTCATTGTTTAGCTGAAAGGTCTCATTTGATCCCAGTACCAACTATATGTGTATTGTCCAACTGTCCTTGAACAAGGTGCTGACAACTACTATCCCTGTTGCATTCACTCAAAGTCTGTTTAGATAAGAGTGATGGCTACATTATTAAAATATAATATCTAAATGGGAAATATGAGCCTAGGCTACGGACCAGAAAATATGCCTTTGTAGTGGCTCAGGGGGTAGAGCGTGCGCCTGGAGGTCAGACGTAGTGGATTTGTATCCCACCGTGGTGGCTTGGTAGATGTGTGCTGTTCATTGTAAATTTCTTTGAGCAATTGCTAGACTAGAAAAGTGCTATATAAGATCAAGTCCATTTACCATTTAAAAATACAGGCATTAATAACACAGATATTAGAAGTCTCCATCTTGCTTTTTAAAAATATATTTAGCATTCATGAGAAATCATTATCTTTCTTCATGCAGTTCGTACTTGTACTGATATTCAGCAGAGTGGAGTCCTGTCATGTATTTAGCTATTTAAATATGTACGCATGTCTACGAATAACTGCAAGCCTTGGGCTCATCATGGTATATAGTTAATACTTTGTTATAATACGATACAAATAATTTTATTAATTCTGCAAGGGGCAATTTGTTTGGAACAGCTTGTACACAAAAAAACAGTAATATGTTTTAAAAAAACACAAACGATATATAACACTCCAGGGAACTTAATGTGGATATAATCTACAAGATCTGTAATTAATATTAATAGGCTTATTATATAAACTTGCTTAATGTCTATTTCTATGTGTCATGATATGTCCTACGTTGTGGGGGCGGTTGTTAAACATGGTACACACAATGAAAGGATTTTTTTTCAAACTATGGCGCATTGTGTGGTCAGATTGCAGAGGAAATTAATGATTTAGAATAATGGCTAGTTTTACAAGCAGGTAAAACATAATTGTGCCCTAATGACAATGGAAGAAAGTTTGTAAGAACATTTACAGAAGAAGCCAATATATTTGCTACCTTGTTAGTTGTAAAAAGAACTCAGATTGAATTGTTAGTTGAGGTTGATTTTAAAAACTTCTGATATATGTTCAATCCAAAAAATTCTATTGAAATCATGGAGTTCCTGGCTGAAGTCTGCTACCTCTGTGACCAAGCCCTGGATAAGCGGTTAATGATGGATGGATATGTTCAATCCTGGAAAAACCCTAAACCCATTCCCCTGCTTGACCTATATTCTCATATTATACTTCCCGACCACTTCGCTCCCCAATACTTACGTCACACCAGCAGTTGATGCACTTCATCTCTCCTACCAGGGGTACACGGGGATGCCAGTTGTCGCTGTTCTGGTAATAGCTTTTGCCAAACCTGCAGTGGCGAGTGTCATCTGCTTGCATCATGTCAGCATGATCCAGGCCAGCTGTACCCCTCTCCTCCTCTGGACACTCTTTACAGCAGTCTGAGGGGCTGCGTCTCACTGGTCGACTGCATGTCAGCACAGGGCACGTCACCTTCTCACAGTGCACCTCACCTGTTGACCCCTGTAGATGTTGAAGGGAATAACCAGGTGTAAACTCTTGAAAAGATCAAATCAGATTTTCAATATCAGTGAATCACAGTTGTGAATTATTTTAGGCTGACTATGAAGACTGAGATCTGAAATTTTGTGTTTTTTGCTTTAGTTCCTTTTCTGGATTCATGGTCATTGGTGTGTATTAACCTTGCATGTGCAGACAGCACATTTGATATAGCCAAAGGGAGGAACAAAGGGATGCCATATGGTTCCAGGGGCATGCATCTTCTGATCTCCCTCAAAGTAGCACCCTGAGAGGGAGGGATTGGGAGAAATGGGAGGACTGAGATGGATCACTGAGGACAAACTGTCAGAAAGAAAATGGCTAAGCCATTTTGAGTTAAGATGTCTCTTCAGGGAAAAGGATGATGAATTAAATAAAGGAGTTTAGAAAAAAAGGCGGCTAGAGGAAGAGATCGAAAATACAAAGAGGGAAAGGGATAGATTAGATGAGGAAGATGGAGACAGAGACAAAAACACACACAGAGTGAGACAAAAAAGGAGATAAAGGTAGCAGAGAGGGACAAAAAGGGAGATGCTTCCTACCCTCAGGATGTTCTTCCAACCTCTCAGGAGCTTTCATGTCCTTGGGCTCTTTCCTCTCTACATAGCAAACAGGAAGTAGAGACATAAAAGTTTTCAACTTTACGATCACTACTGGGAGGACTGCAGGTTTTAGCCAAGAGGGGTAAGATGTACAAATAACCTGATACTTAATGACTGTAATGTGCTGTCCAGAGAAAATCCCAACAATGAAAATTATATGTATCATAAAATATCTTTGTACTTCTTTTCTCTCTCACCATCACAAATTGGGCAACACTTGTCCTCAGGCTGAATGGTACGAGAGCAGGTGAGCACAGGGCAGATGACAGGATCACAGATCACAGTGCGCTTCTACAGGGAAGAATAAAAGATGCACTGTTAGTGGTCACAAAGTACATAGAATGTATTCAATGATATTCATTAATTAATATTTCCCAAATGATAACTTAATATTTTAAAACTATCTTCTATACAGCCAAAATTATATATATCCCATACTAATTCGAAGCAAGAATTCTCCCTCCACTAAAAAAGTTCAGCTCATCTGCTTGGTAAATTATAGGCTTCTGCTGAACATTAAGCAGAGAATGAGATCATTGAGTTAAACTGAACCAAAATCAATCATATTTAATTAACCTCTTAGTAAAAAATGAAAAATCAGTGTAGCCTATTTGTATTTTGAAAACCTTTGTTCACTCAGCAGAGCTTTCTAGACAAAACCTCTCAATTTTCAGTAACACTGCCCTTTGTATTTACACAAATAGACAATTTGACACCTGGGAGCAACCAAGTATATTAATCACAATCCTCTATTTTAAGCTATTGGATAATGTCACAGTGGTTAAGTGAGTTTGGGGGTGAACTCTTGCACAAGAGCATTTTGATAGTACTTGACAAGGGAGTGGGTAGGAATTTGTTTCATCTTCATTTTACCAACACTTTACTGGCAATCTGCTTTTCTCAGGGTAAACGGCAGCAAAATGAACCAGCAGTCTTCCTGTAACAATCTTCTCTGAACTTGGGACAATCCAAGTCCTCTTCTGACATTTCTACATTGTTTGCTAGCACATCTTCTTGGTGTCTACATTTATTTTCCCACTCGCATAACAGACCGAGATTTCAGTCCTATGGAGCCACCCTTGCATTCAGATTCTGTACCTGGCAGCTGCAGGAAAAGCACTTGTCATAGTTAGGGATCCACTGGGAGCCATGGGCACGGTGCTGTCCCTCAAAGAAGCAGGTGTGGGGGTCTTTCTTCAGCTCCTCAGGATCCCTCACAAATAGGTCATCGAACTCTGCCTCATCCACCTCTCCCCTGGTCCCAAACTCACAGTTGTTTGGTACATGGACCTGCAGGGAGAAGTGGAAACAAAGAAAGAGAATGTAATGAATGGAGATGGGAGTGAAGAAGGAAATATGAATGTACAAAGGAGGATGAAAGAATGAGAGAAGCAAGCAGAGATGGAGTGATGAAAGGAAGAAAGGGAGAAGTAAGTGAGCAGAAAAGGAAGGAGTGTTTGGGGGGGGTGAGGACAGGATAACAATTGTGGAAAATGCAGAGCAAGTGTGTTGAGAGAGTGGGAGGTATAGGGAGTGAGAAATAGAGATAATAAAGCTTAAGACAGGAGTGATTTGTTGGCTACAGCTGACATGAGGCTGGTGTCAGGCTGATTTGTGAATTGGTCCTAAAGGAAGTATTCGGCTGGCTTTTCATTCTGCTCTAGGCAGGTGGCTGTCTGTGTTGGACCTCTTCCTCATTAAAATAGGTGGACCTCACTAACACAATGCATGTGTGTGTGTGTGTGTGTGTGTGAGAGAGAGAGAGAGAGATCCCTTTCTGAACGGTAGCTACAATGAACTTCAACCTAAACACCTGGGAATTTGTTTGCAACTTCATTCTGCATACGTTCATTAACGTGTTTTTGGGCCTCCAATAAACGTTGACCTTTCACCTACACTTCTGTGGGCAGTGAAACACCTGCCAGTGAAAGTTTGAGTTCGTGTGGGCCAACACCTGCTAAGTAAGGAATCACACAGGTACATAAAATTACCTGGTATGTTCTATATAACAATCATCTACATGTCATGCAGCTGCTAAATAAAAAAGTTTAGGGTTGAACCAGCGAAGCTCACTTCATTGGTTGGGGCATCACAGGATATAGAGTTACCTTGATGTAACTAGCAATTTAGATTAAAAAAACATTGTAGCTGATTTGTTTCTGACTGAAAAAAATAGTCAACCTTATACAATCTTTACCACACAAAATTGACATTTCAAACCTCTTTTTCAGAGCTTGTCATAGGGTGAGTCAAGCTTTCTAAGCTAGCATTTTGTTGGTTTACAGCCATAAAATAGTTGTCTCATCATAGAATACCTTGTTTTAAAATAGTTTTATCTAGTACGTCAAGTTGATTCTGTGGAAAGATGTAAAATGTTAGTTATGTACTCATCCAGCTCCTGCTTACCCTTCCTCGAATCTCTCCTCGGGGGTTCAGCTTAGTGCTGACTTGAATGAAAGCTGATCCTCTGTCCAGGTGCTGTAGCAACTCTACACTAATGTCTTTCAACACACCTTGCGCCTGAGGAGAGGAAATCCAACAGATAAACTGAGTGTGATTATTTCAAGGTTAGTTAGTATGTGTTCATATACATTAATGTATCTGTGTTCATTGGGTATATGTGTGGGTCAGTGTAGACATACTTGTGAGCCATAGAAGCCAGTAAGCAGCCTCTTGTGAGTAGTGCTACTCTCATCAATTTCGCCTATCTCAGCCAAACCATGGAGGTGAGCATTGACAGCCAGATCATCGGTCTTGCTGAGGCCTGCCACAAAAATTTCATAATGGAGGTGACACTGTTCATCTACTGACACCCAGGCATGGCCCCCAGCACTGGTCCTCACTGGGGGTGATACAAACTGGCCTGCCAAGGGGATGGGCAGCTCTGGATGAGGGACAACACAGAAATGAAAGGGTTAAACTTTCCTCATATCTGTCTGTCTGTCTGTCTGGCTAACCGACATTCCTTAGCTCCCCCTATTTATCCCTCGCTCCCTTTTACTTCATACTTTCCTTTTCTTCAGTCGTTTATTTTACCTAATCATGTAACTCCTTTGTTTCAGTCTATTCAACTATCCATACTTCCCAACTCCTGTATGTCACCAACCCCCACACCCTAACGCCTCCCTCCTGCTTCCAACCGCACCATGTCTGGGAGCTTCCAGGCCACTGTAGAGCAGCGCCTTGATCTGGCCTCTCAGCTCTCCCTCCTGGCTGTGTGCCGTGGCTGCATTGATAAAGAGTTCGTTCTGCAGCAGCATGTGTATGTGGCGTGCCTCTAGCCGGCTCCAGCTGCCTGTGGCACGGCCAGTGGCGCTGTCATACTCTGGAGTCAGGTCATACAGGATGGAACGCTTGTTGCGACGCCGTGGCTTCAACTCGATGGTGAGCCCCACTACATCGCTGGTCAGACCTGCCACCTGTACCTGTGAGTGTGTGTATGGGGATGAAGGAGAGAAGGGAGTTTAGACGTGACTGATTTAATTTCTTTTCTATTTTTTACTTAGGTTGGTTTAAAATCAGTTTAACTTTATTCCCGTGTAATCTGAATGTAAATTTGAATCTCATTTCTTCTGTTATACTATCAACAGATTGTTGATTTGGCATGTCCACTCCATTCACATCAGTGAGATACTTTTTGGTAGAGTAAATTATTTTTTTATTTCAGCTTGGCTAATCTTCCATCTAATAACTGATAGGAAGAACAACATAATGCAAACTGATAAAATCCATACCTGGTAGTCCAATGTGCCATTGTCATGGAGATTAAAGATGGCAGAGCCCACCCCACCGGTCTTTCCCGGTGTCAAGGCATCTCCACTGGACATAACACTCTGGATGGCTAAACCGAGGAAAGAGTAGGAGCAACACAAAGGTATTTAATGTCAAAATTACTCATTAGATAAGAGTTCCCCATATAATAGTTCTAAAATCAAAAAATGTCTCAATCAGTCCGTTATTTTTTCTCTTTTCCCCATAGTAGTCTGAGAGTAAGCAAGGCAGTGTTTTCTCATATTAGTATTGACTGGAGGAGGTTGAGTTGGAGTGGATAGTGCATTGCCTCATGTTTCATAACCCCCCTACTCATACAAACACGTGTGTACGTATAAATGCAAGCATGTGCACAGACAGCAGACACACACACACACACAGTATCATCCTTTTACCTAGGAGGAGTCAATGAGAGGCCAGACTTAAGTCAAATAATATTGACTATGTTTGTGACAAGGTGTGTACTCTTTGGTATGTGTATGCATATGATATTATTTGAACCAAGAATCAATTATTTTGATCAAATACACACAATGCACACACGCACACAAGTATTACACTAAGGTTAAGCCTTAGAATGAGGTAACCTCTGTTGAATGCGGCAGGCTTAAAGAGATTGAGCTTAGGAGCTTGTAAGAAAGCAGGAGGCAATGAGTAACAGACAAAGACATAAAAAGGCAGGGTGATGGAAAAGGAGCTAAGCAGGGAGACAGAGAGGAGCAACAAAGCCAAAGGACGCAGGAGATGGACAGCAAATAGACAGGATGGCTCAGATACGGCAAGATAGCTAAGGAGACATGGAGTGAGGGAGAGAGAAAAAAGGAGAGAAAGTGAAAGAGATGAAAGAAGAGAAGGAGAGAGTGAAAAGAGTGTGTTGACTTTGAATTCTTCACACATAACGTCAAGCTGTTAATCACAGAACTGGAACACCAGCATGGAGAAGCAGGTCCAGCAGACTGTGACCTTGGCAGCGCCAGTGTGTGTGAGTTCATGTTGAGTATGTGTGTGTCTGTATGTTAGGCAAAAAGGGACTTTTCTGTGAGTGTTTTTTTTTAATCCTGTGTTTATATATATGCTACTTCCAGTGTCTGTACATCCATATGCATATGTTTGACAACAATGGTGCATTTTTGTTTGTGTTTAGGACACCTCCAGTTTGGAAGAATGTGTGTGTGCTGAATGGTTTCACATGAGTGGACTTTCCACAACATTCCTGAATCCTCACACACAGACAAACATACATACA
>OMLC01047200.1:0-13617 GCA_900302585.1 Regalecus glesne | reverse complement strand
GTGTACCCCTTACTCAGCTGTACTCATGTTCCCATCATGAAAGGCTTGATGAGTCATTGCTAGTCAAACAGCTTACAACATCTGCAGCCAGATGATATTTCCTGTTTTCCACTTTAACCAACCCACTCATTGCTCCCCTGTAGCTCTTTACAATATACCTGGTGGACATATTTTCACTGATATTGTATTTTTAACAATCAGGCTAGAGGATTTTATGGTGCAGAAAAGGGTGTCTTTTATATTGCTCTCAAGCAGGGTTTCTCAAACTTTTTTGGGCCAGGGACTCCTTACAGGGGAGAACATTATCCAATGACCTCTTCATAGTTGTAACACCAATTACACTTATGGCTTTGTACCCTTAGATACCATTTGATCCATTTTGAAACTTTCAATCTAAACATGTCACACCTGTTTATAGTTATAAACAGAAATGCATTTCAATTTGAATCATGTTCGCATTACTTATTCCCCCAGGGTGGGAGTAATAGCAACAATACGTTGGTTTTATTGGTACAAATGGTCCCCACTTGCAGATTTTAATGATACTTTTTAATGATACTACACAACCTAATAATTCATGACAAATTATTTAACAGACCCTGGTTTGAGAGAGCCACTGATCTAAAGATATCTGAAGTAATTGGATGAAATCTCCCTGTGTAATGCAATACAAATAAAACTTAACCTACATTTGATGATCTTGAGCATTTATTGCTCCAAGTCAGTTTGCGCACTTGCGGTAGGTGTACACTTGAACTTTGCCTGATGTGACTTAGCTGCCTCATAACACCAAGTTTCTGACTTAAACTTTGTCAAGAGTAAATCAGTGGCTAGTTAGTTAATTAGAATTCATCCCAAATCCTAACTTTACCTGCTCTATTTTTGCTCAGCCAGTGAACAAGATGCAGCAGTACGGTGAAGTAAATCCAATTTTGTTTACAGAAGTTTTACTCATATCAATAATTAAGCAGAAAGTATTGGATTTGAGCTGATTTGAAATGGCAGAATACGGGTAAGAGCCAGTACTGGGATCCATTGAAATTTACACAGGAACTAGGTTAAATTATCTTGTCACCAAATTTCCCATTTATCAAGAGATTTGTCAATTTTGTATTGAGCTGGAATTATAAATGTCTGGCAATTGTACAGAAACTGAAGGAAGTGGCAGTGTTGGATGTGGTATGACTCACGATTACAGGCACCTGGACTAAATTGAGGAGAAACAAAGAAAAACGCTCAAATCCTTCTTAGGTTTTGGGGTGTTTTGACAGTCTCATGTTCAGAATCCACCATAGTTTGATTTGAGCAACTTTTAAAACTTTCTCCAGTAAACAAATCGCCTTTTGTTTGCCTCCATCACTGATGGGTTGCGGAACCCGTTTCGCCACAGGCAAAATCACATATTCCAGTGCTTGGTTTAGATCAGCAGGATCGATGGGTGGTGTTGGAATCTTGGCGGGCAAGACACATGGGAGGGCGCTGAGTGCTGAGTGACATCCGAGATGAGCTGACCTTTTGCTTTGCTCTTTTGTTCACTGCCATCCCATTGTGACCGGCAGTCAGGACCTTGCCAATGCATGGCAGAGAAAGGAAGGAGGATGGAGGGGGGTAGTGGTCTAGAAGTGAGGCGAATGAAGATGAGATGAGAGAGGAAGATAGACATATTGAGAGAACGAGACAGGATAAAAGAAATGAGGGGTGAGAAGAGCAATGAGGTTTAGAATAACCATGAGTCCAGACAGGACTTGCTTATGAAAAGGAAGGGGAAAGGAGGAGTGTGAGGAAATTGTGATCAAGAGACGAATAAACATTAGTGGACAAAGGAGAACCAGGAGGGAGAGAGTTAAAAATAAGATGATCCTTAGGTGACGAAGGGACCTTTGCCAGCCTGGTGAAGAGAGTAGTCGCTTTGTCATGTCCGTCCTTTTTATTTATTTTTGGCTCCTTTTGCCCTTGCGGCTGGTGGAACATAGATTAAAGGGGGCACAGAAGCACAATGCACATACTGAGGTGGAGCTGCTCACTCCTCCCATGCTCTTATCACATAATTATGGCAGCTCATCATGGCTGGTTGGGTACAATGCCTGACCATACAAATGGCAGACACTGTCCTATATATAGGCTCAAGCAAATGGAGAGAATTAATGAAATAGTTTTTGAAAACCACCAACGAGATTCTTACTAACTCAGAAAAGTGTGTAAATCTAATTTCAGGGTTCAAAAACTTGGCTTACAAATGCTGGTCAAGAGAGTTCAGGCACTTAAAACATCTCAAGAAATGATCATAACATAAATTATATCATGCACTTTGCTGATCTCTCTGAAAGGATGCCTATTGTTGGCTGTCCGTAACTGACCAAAGTAAAGGTAGAGTAAAGGACCTAATCAGCTCGTAAAAACTTAGCCATCTGGCCTGGGTTAGGGTTAGTCTTTTTTGGCTTTTTATTGTTTCTTTTCTGTCCCCTATGTTGAACTGTGCAGTAATTTTTTGAGTGCTATGTTCCATTGTAGCCCCTCCCCACAATACACCACCAATGGTGGCCCTCCACTTTCATCTAACCCCTTCCAAGGTAACGTCAAGGAGAATTTGATTGTCAACCCCTCCAGCCTTCCCCCCCTGACTTCCTGTAAGCAACAGACCAATAACTTTCAGTGCTGTTCTCTCTGTTTGATTTCTTTTTTACCCTGCTGAACCTACACCGGCAAGGGCTGAAATAATGGCACCTTTTGAAGTGCTGGCATGGGTGATGCACATTCCTCCACCTGAGTCTCTGCTTATGACAAGCCATTACTCCCTCTGCTCTAAATGTGATGGAATGTTGGCCTTTCACTGATATTGTCCTGGTGATTTTAATAATGCCGTGTAAATCTTGGTAATGGACTTGTTTGTGTTTTCGTGTCTTTTAACCACCTCGACAGAGAGGAGGATGATCAGCTCATTTTACCGACCCCTGTTAATTACACAATGGTTATTTCTAATCCGTCATAAGCTCCTCAATGGGCTGTATCGAGGCCTACTGTTGCCTTAATAAGCTAAGTGATGTTACGACAAAGGTATACCTTTCAACGTTTAATCTCTCCATGATATAAACCCTATTGCTCAGCATCCTCATTAAACTAAGCTCTTGAATAAACATATATTGGACATTTATGGTGCAATGTGTTGCTGAGTCCAACAAATGTCATTCATGCAGTACACCCAAACATCTAGATAAAAAACCATTGGCTGACACTCAAGTGAACACTTAACATTATCAAATAAATCTATTCATTTTGTTTATACTGCATTGTACATTATATGTACACTGGTATGCTCTGTTATGTCCATATACATCAGGCGTGTATGTAATTAACCCCCTAACACTGTGAGAGCCATGAAACTGATGCCAAATTCCATATGTGTGCAAACCTACATTGCCATTAACCCTGTTTTTGATTCATGGAGTAGATCCATATTTTAGAAGATGATAAATAGAATAGATTGATGGATGGACAGATGTCTGATAATAGATGCCGAATTCTTCATCGGTAGATAGTTTTTGTTTACTTGGTGTACTGTGCTGAAATGATGGGTGACATGTGCCATTCAAGTGCAAGATGTGTTAGTATTTGATTTTCTGTGGAGAGTTTAAGTGTTGGCAATTATCTGGTCGTGTTAGGGGTTCCTGGATCCAATCTTAAGTAGAGCTGGGTATGCACCACAGGACTATAAGATGAATTAAGCCACAGGAACTGCCCATCAGTGACTTTAGGGGGAACCAACAATTAGCAAATGCTAACTGTTGACAGTGACAGTCTTAATTACATAGATTGACTCAACAGGGTATCTGAAACAAATAGAAGTTAGCAAACCTGTGTGATATTTCAAGCCATATAGCAAAATAGGTCTAAAGCACATAATGTGTGAGCAACCACAAGTCTGTGCCAGTGGAGAAATGGCCTACAGCCAACTAGAACCAAGGTTACATTCAGGTAAACTTGCTTGATGCAAAAAGACAATAGACACAGATGAACGTTTACTCACAGATTCCTCTCAAGAGTTACTCTCAGTTTATTTGATTCAGAGCAGTGAGCTGAGTCTACCCCCACCTCCATGGATTAATTTTCCTTGTGCCGCACTAGAATGTGGAAGTTACTGTAAGACTTGGAGACTAGACGTTGTTGACAGTCCGGGATCAGCAGGATAATCTCAGCTCTATTATTAAATGTGCTGCCATCCATCTTCATCCATGTGTCTGTAGTAAAAGCATTCAGAACAAAGACAATCAATTTGATAAATCCACTGATGTTTTTCTCTGCATCATAGTTGTGCGCACATACCTTTAGTACGACTGCACTGCAGGTTTTGGATAATCTGAGTATTTCATACCCGGATAACTCCTCAAGCGATCTGATAATGCAGTTGCAGTTATTTATTTTCCCTTATGATTTACCCTACCAGCTCATGTTGTTTGCTATAAGAATTTTTAAGGAGAGAAATTAGACACATGTCAACAACATTGTTTTTCACTCTATAGTTCAAATTTGATGCAAGAACTAATTTTCCAGACACCAGACATCACTTTCATTGATTCTATTACTCCTTTTTAAAGGAGAGAGAGAAAAAACCTCATGTTAACATTTTGCAATTTTAGCTTCAGAGTCAGGTGCCTCAGTAGCTGATTAATTCAAAACAAAAACACAAATCATCTTAAATGCCAAATGTGATCCGCACTGAAAGGAGTCATCAACAGCATGGTAAATGTCACCGTAAGATGAGTTTTAAGTCATCTTAATTTAGATAGCAGGGCAGACCTCTTTTTCAAAGCATGAAAATAAGTTTTTCACAGAGGCGGGAGAATAAATACATTTTATAAAAAAGTCAGCATTCTGCTTTTCTTGCCTCAATCCCTCGACACATTTTTAGCAGGTTCTTCAGGAAATTAGGGAGGGACATTGCTGGTCTGGGACATAAACAGTATCATGCTAATTAGAGGGTGGCAGTCGTGTTGCAGCTTTGTGTATTTCTGTATTCATCTCATTCCCCACGCTGTCACAGCTAGTTGAGGATATTTTCAAAGTCTCTTCAGTTCTTTTCACACTGTCATGTATTTGATGGAATGTTTTTAGGCTTATTGTGTAAAAGGAACGAATAGCTTCTGGGTGCTATTCTACATGCTTGGGAGGTCAATCTCAGGGTAGAAAGTGGAAGATAAAACTTAGAAACTTTTACTTTAAATGTACAAAGCAAACAAATATGGTGGGAAGCTATGTGTTGCTTGTTTTTTTTACTTTCTGCAACCTAGCCGAATGAAACTGAACTGAAATGAAAAATTTCAATATTAGATGATTTCCAGAGAGAAAATGACATCACACCAGTTTTGAAAAAAATATACACTTTTCAGCAGACTGCAATGATTTAAAAACTTCAAAACTTGACTTTGATTTTCGAATATGAGAACAGCACATGATGTATGGTTACCAGTCCACCTTAGCGCACATCACAAATAATTAAATGAACTGTTGTTTTAACCCCACATATGAGCACACAGCATGTGCTTCTCCTCACCTGTCTCTTATCCGTATGTCTTGTTTATATCCCCGTCCTCTTTACCATGACAGATTTATTGTGGGAAGCAGAGAACTCTATGACAGATGTTAGTGCTTCACCGCAAGCACAACCGTGTCCTGGTCGACAGGAACTGCCATCATTACAACACCACCAGTTTGAAAGAGAGCAAGCTATAGAGAGACTCAGAGAGGGAGAAGTCGCTAAGAGATGTCTTGTTCAATCAGACCGATGCTTATGAAGCCCTTGGTCTTTGTTGTTGTAGATTGGAGTCCCAAAAGTTGTGCAACATTTCTGTCTGTGCTTGAGTCACACTTCAACCTTATTGAGCTGATTAAATGGTAAGGAAGAAAGAGGTGTGGGCATTTGGAGGTTTGGGATGTTAGGAAGAGGCTTGTTTGTTTGGCGTGTTTATGTTCGGGCATGCATTTTGATATATGTGCTTATGTAGCAAATGCGTGGTTGCATACATAGAGATTGTGCGTTGGTGCATGCAAGAACGTGTTTGTATGTATATTTGCTTGAAAGAGAACATGATTTGGTGAGAGGACGTGGTATTGGTGGTAATGGGATGGGAGTAGTGGTCAGAACCCTTACCACCCACCCTTGTAATGCTGAAGTAGCTGGGAGGGCAGCATGTATAATTTACAGCCCACCACCTGCACTGTTGGCAGCAAGAAGAATCCATTCTGGGATGGAAGACAAGGAAGAGAAAATCAGCCCCCATAGTAAATCCCATTAGCTGCTAAACCAGAGTCAGCCAAATGAATGGTACTTGGCTACCTGCAACCTCTTACTCAGTTTAGATAGAGAGGGGGGTGCAGGGAGTGTGATAGAATTGAAAGTGAAAAGGAGCGAAAATAGGCAGTAGATGGAGTGAAGCGAATGGGTGAATGGAATAAAGGAGGTTGGACAAAGATGGTCAAAGACTGAGAGGACAAGAAATGAGTAGAGAGACTGAAATCTGAAAGACAAGAAGGATGATGTCATTCTGAAAAAGTGGGCTCAGCTTTCTGGCCACATTGACCAGTGGAGGGCAAAAGAGATGTCAAATTGTATTTTGGTATCTTTTTTTTTGCATTATTGCTTCTAGACATGGATACTGAGTGGTACCATCTGTCACCAGAGTCCTATAACTATCTTCCTTCTTCTCCCTCTCCATTATCAAACTCAATCTCTCTGTACCATGGGCCTTTTAGCATGCCCAAGCTACGTGGGTTTTATTCAAAAAGACAAGGTTAATCTATAATCTAGTGTCTGAGCTCTCTCAGTGAAGTCAAAACTCATCTTAAACCTAAAGATCAAGGACCCGAAACAATATCAAGGGGTAAAAACACTGGCACCCCTGGGAGTGGATGTGACAGATATCTTGATTAGCCCATGGGCAAATGAATATCAAAAGAAGAATTAAAGGTCCATCCATCGTCAACCGCTTATCCGGGCCAGGTCGCGGAGGTAGCAGATTTCAGCTCCAAGCTTTCTTTTCCCTTGCTACATCAACTAGAATTAAAGGAATAACCAGTCATTTTTTTCTTTAATAAACACCATCTACACGCGTATACTGATTTGGCAAAATTTGACATTGGATGACACAAACACTATTCTAATGGATGTAGGCACAGGTAAAGCACTGGATTCCATCCCAGTATTCATTGACTTGTACTAATGCCTGTTGTCAGAGTTGCTAAATTTAGCCAAATCAATATATAGACTGACAAATCCATACAGGATCGGTTGAGGCGACCATTGATGGGTGCCTTCATATGGTGCCAATGGAAAGTGTGAAATCTGCAGTGATGACCACCTGAGAAACCGAATAGGCTGAAAGAGGAAAAGAAGATCTATACCCAGTTGGCAAAATGTGGTTCTCTGTCTCCCTAAATGATAGTGGCCTGGTTACAAAGACAAACAAAATGGAAATAAAGCTTTGCAATTATGCAGCTCGACTAATGCAGAAATCCCACACAAAGTTCAAGTCGAGAGTTTTTTTAAGCCTTTACACGTCTCAAAAGTAATACTTGGTATATCTATTGTACTATTGGATCTTTTTTTTTCCTGGATAACGTTTTTTGATACTTTAGACTTGTTCTGTAAAGCTGGCCCCTACATACTGGAAATGGTGAAAAGCACAATGACATGAACATGTGGGTATCTGTAGCTTTCTGGAAGGACACAGGATTCTGGAAAGGTGGGCCTTTAGTGGTTCACTTAATGAAATAGATTCTGGATTTGAGCAAAAATCTATAGATCTCAACATTTGGCAAAGCTATTATTTTGCAATTGGAGATAATACAACTCTTTTAATCTCTCCCAATACACCATACTCTTTTTTTTTACAAAAACCAAAGAAGATGATTAAGTCAAAAATGTATTAATAGTAGCTTTCATAAGTAGAGGCGTGGACTCGACTCTGACTTGAGTCATAGATATACTGATTCAAGGTTGATAAAAAAAAAAAAAGAAGGAATTTATTTTTCTGTTTTCATGCTGGCAGAAGGACATTGGAGGCTTGAATGCAGGCTAGTTGGCAATTTCCTCAGGCCAAGGTGAAATTTTCCCCACTGGCATCAATTTGGAAATTTCATGGCTTTACAGAAACCTGCCTGCACTGAGATCGGTGGGATATCACTGAGGAGGGGTGTATTAATGCAGAACCACTGGCTTTGCACAATTGTGTTGATTTTGACCTGAAATTTGGCCTCCTACGCTGGCGAAGAACATTTTTAAGTGCAAACATGGGTAGAGAGGAGACGAAACTGTAATTATTTTTCATTGTGGGTTCAAACCCACCATGAGGCATCCGGAAGGGCATCTAATCTTAATGCCCTGTGCTCCATCTAAGTCTATATCCACCCTCGTAATGTGGGAACTAATTGCAATATGTAAAAATGGACCACGCTCATTGTACACATGTACAATAAAATATTTGGGATAACACACAAACTCCTGACAGAAATCACAAAAAGAGGTGAATTGGTTCGACTGGATCAGAAGTTTATTCAGAAACATTTCGTCACTTAAACAGGTGACTTCTTCAGTCTGAGTAGACTACAAGCATTCCCCCCTTATGAATTGTACATTGATACCACACACCCGATAGGCTGGTTTCATATGCAATTTGGATAATCAACTGCACATTTAGTAGTAATGAGCACAATTTATAAAGGATTGGGGAATATTTGCAATCATGGCATTGTAAGACGCTGACAGACGTACTCTCAGGCCACCACCCCATTCAACGAAGGTTGCTCCCTCTACATTAATGGGCTCTTTAACCCCACTTTCAAACCAGCATTCCTCCCTATCAAGGATGTGAACATCATCATCTTGAATAAGTGGCCACTAGCCTGTAGATGGGTGTAGACCGCAGAGTCCTGGCCTGATGTGTTGGCTCTCCTGTGTTGCACCATCCACTCCGCCAGCGTCTGTTTGGTCTCCCCGATGTACTAGTCACTGCAGTCCCCATTGTATTTAAAAGCGTGCATTACATTACTCTTTTTGTGCCGGGGGACCTGATCCTTTGGGTGGACCAACTTTTGACTCCGTGTGTTTAGGGGGTTGAAAGCAACTGAGATGCGATATTTGAAAAATTCTGTCGGTGTCTTACAATGCTGTGATTGCAAATATTCCCCAATCCTTTGGTATCGATTTATAAGGGGGGAATGCCTGCTGTCTGCTCAGACTGAAGATGTCACCTGTTTGAGTGATGAAACATTTCTGAATAAACTTCTGATCCAGTTGAACTGATTCACCTCTTTTTGTGATGGATACTTGAGCATGAATCAAGACATTTCGATCCACACAGGAAAGACCTGGGAAAGCCTGGGATTCAAACTCGGGATCTTCTTGGTATGACGAAACGGTCCTAAGAATGACATTGTGCTGCAGCACAGCTCGGGAACAAGGAACACGTTTTGTGCAGCAGTCTAGATACAAACTTTTTTTAATCTTTGTTGATCAGGAAAGGGATGAAGGATTAGGAATGGGGAAAGATAGCAGGAAATGGCATGTGACAAAAGTCACATATGAGACTGCTATATGTGTAATGCACTGTACCAGCTCAGAGATTGACATTACCCTATCCATTTCACTCCACTGAAATACATTGCTTAACCAATGGAAACAACTGAATACAACCATATGAATATGTAATTCATAAAAATATGGGTATGTGATTATTCAATTTAATGTGAATCAAAGACGATTAAGGCTCATCTGGATGCACAGAAAATTCAACATAACTTGGCCAAGTGAATGTCTCTTTTCTCTGGTCTAATAGAATGTATCCACGAGTATGGCTTGTCTAGTAGAACTCAAGATCTTGTTGGATTCTGGTAAAGTTGGGTTATAGTGGACTTCTGTTAATTGACTCCGGTATCATGGGAGTCCCCTGAGACTCACAGCATCGGAGTTGATTCTCCCATCAATCTCATGAGGGGAATGATGTTTATCGTCACTCCGGTTGTACAAGTACAGAAGTGTGAGATTCATTAGCTGGGTGACTCCATTATAGAAACACGAGATGAAGATACAATAAAGTTATACAATAATAAATGTGGGTGTTTAATGATAATGAGAAAGGCGAGTTCTTTCATAGAGTCTTAGGATTGGGATGGGGAAATTCACTTTTGTGTCAAGGTCTAGACTTTGTGTCCATTTTTAATCTCTGCAGGCTTGTGCAAAATGTGAGAAGAATGAAAGCAAATTGTAAGTTATGTCAGCCTGGATTTTGAATAGAGAGCTTATGTTTTAACATGCTGCTTTGAATGTATATTCTTGTTCGTACCAATCTATAGGAATAGGGTATATAATTAGAATTAGGGAGCAGTACAGGAAAATAATTTATTGCCGGCAGATTTATTACATCCAGTTAACTGAGAAGGAATGCAGAGTCGTTCTAATAGGCTTCTCTCCTCATCCATCAGAAAACCGACAATTCACTATACCACAGTGGATTTAAAGGGTATGAGAGGAGCTGATTTGACGGATGAAGCTCATACCAACTCCACCTGCTTACAATGCATCCAAGTACAATTCAATACATAAGCGCAACCTCGGGTTTGTAACCAAAAACCCAAAATATTTTGAACACACCCAATTGCACTAGTACTTGTACCCCAAAAATAGAGCCCAAAGACTTGACTTATACTTAAACAGTTGAAACCTTTGACTTCCTTGAAATGTTTGACTTACTGATCTATCCTGATAGCAGCTTACTTTGGGACTTAACTTGGACTTCAAGGATTACTAGTATTAATCCATATTCTTATAATTATCAAATCCCTATTCTCTTTTCTCCAGTGACTGATCAATAGGGTATTCTGTGCATTTTTCATACTAGTGACACATGATCCAAGAGTGGAATTTCATTAGCTACACACTGAGACACAATCACTGCTGTCGGCCCAAGCTGTTGCATCCATCTTTCATAATGCATGAAGTGTTTTGCACATTATTGTCTGCAGAAATGGAAAGCACTTCTGTAGCTAATGGGAGTGTCAAAAAATAACCCATGCCAGTGAGCTGAAGACCAATCTCTCAGATTCACAGATTGTCTTAGCTAAAGGGGATCTTGGATAAATAATTTATTTGGTGTTTCATGTTGTGCATGAACATGCCTTATGCTTCACAAAGAAGAGTTTATAAGACTTAAGGGAGACTTGCTCTCGTACTGCTCCATAAACTAGGCCAAAATGGTCCTTATCAAAGCAACCCACAACAAGACAAATATTTATGGGACCACTTATAATGATATGCTCAGGCTTAATTTGTTTTGCCCATACCATTTACAACTACACGATTTTAATGCAGGTCATATCAAAGCATCTTCTGGGTTTTTAATCATTAACAGAACAAGCTGTCAACCTTAACGTAGCAGATGACTTCAAAAGAGCCTTTTAGCTCACTGCACAATCAAGAGTACCTATAAGCATCTGCTATAGGCCATGGTCTAGTTTGACGTATTTCGAAATCCAAGATCAAATTTATCATTTGTTGTATTGGAGCTAAACTTTTCTATGTTTTTTTCTCTATTTGCACATTTTGTTGGAATCAGTGGTAGATTGCGTGCTTTGGGAACTGACGAGCCAGAGGGTGCAGGTTCCAACCCGTCACGGGGTGTCAGGATGGGCATCCGGCCATAATCCCTCAAACTCTATCTAAGTCTTTGTCCACCCCCACCATATGGGGCATGGGGACTAATCATGACATGTAAACATTGGGGGGACATTGGGTGGGCATAGCTCAGTGGGTAGAGCGGTCGTCTGGCAATCGGAGGGTTACAGGATCGATCCCCGGTCCTGCATACAGTATGTCGAGGTGTCCTTGAGCAAGAAACTTAACCCCTGACTGCTCCCTGAGCATCATATGTTGGCAGCTCACTGCTCCTATACAATAGGTTGGGTCAAAAATGCAGAGAAATCCAAATTTCCCCTTGCGGGACTGATAAGGGAATCCTTTCCTTTCTTTCTTTCTTTCTTTCTTTCTTTAAAATTGACCTGTCTGTCAGAATCAGTTTATTGGCCATATAGCCTTTCACTATATGGAATCAGACTTTGGTTTCATGGCTTTCACAGGCACTTTGCATAGAATGACAACACAGGAATGTGATAATTTCAGATATGTACGGAAAGACCGATTATATTCAGACAAGTTTGTTTAGTTTGAAACCGATTCAAACAGAGTGTGAATCTGATAACACTTGTGGAGATGAACTGGGATCAAAAGTGTCCATTTGTTTTTGAGGCATACTGTAGGTTTGTGTCGCCTCATGGGAGCATATGAACTTGTGTATATTGGAAAAAAATAGAAGCTATTATAGGTGGGCCATGGTAGCTCAGCGGTAGAGCACTCGTGTCAGGAAGTGACAAGCCTGACATTGTGAGTTTGATCCCACCGCAGGGCATCAAGACGTGCTTCTGGCCTTAATCCCCCATGCTCCATCAAGCTCTGCATCCACCCCCATAATATGGGGACTAATTGTGACACACAAAAATGGTCCATTAGTGTTTTTTTAAATGTTTCGATCATGTCCTATTTGAGTCCCATGTTCCCTCTCTTTTGACTGCTGATGATATGTTCATTTATTTCCGTTCATTAAAATAAGAAACACTTCACCCATTTACAGACACTTATAAACTTACTTACATGAATTGTCTTTCAGTCACACCTGTAGGTTCATTAAAATCACTCAAGTAAAAACACCTCCACTTTGAGCTTGGATGAATTAAGAAGCTTTTACAGGTGAAGGAAGCTCTCAAATAGACAGGAGAAGGGGGATAGATGGAGAGCAATATAGAGAAATGTATGTGTCCTTGAGCTCCTACAAGCCCAAGTCCATGTGGACAATTAATTATTTCCCTCGATTGAACCATAGTTTGCTTATCATCCTCTATTATCATTTCAGTCACAGTCAACCACTTATTTTGTGAATCCCGGAGAGATTATTGTGTATTTTTTGGCATTGTGCAACTTAATCGTCCTGTGTTTTTTAATTCTTGGACATTCACCATTTTTAAAGGAGGCTTCATGACACATTTATTATGCAGAATTTATTAATATGGCCAATTAGTTGTAGCCTGGTGTGTTCATGTTTGCTCATGCTCAATATACCTCCGCACGGTGTTCTTTGCAATAAGTTGGCAAAATGCTTGTCTTGTTCGCACAGGTTCATGCTTATGTATTCAAGGAGCCTTTGTATGTTGTCTAAAGTGTTTGTGAATCGATACGTGTGTATTCTCGTGTGCATCTCTTGATATTTAAAAAGAGTCTTATCTAGTTCTACAGTGGGTAGATGGCAAATAAATATGACACTTTTGATTCATGCCAGTGAAGGAGCTTAGACCAATTTTGTCATTGAGATCGATTGCATGTCCCAACAGGAATGTGGTTGTAAAAAGAAAACAGCAATAAAGGATTTGGCTGAATAGAAAACTGAGAAAGGAAACCAAAAAACTTGTTGTATCAGAACAGAGGAATAAATAAATGATTTTTTTGGGAAAATGTTCCAAAAATTCCTTAAATAAAATAAAATAAATACATTTTGTTTTTTGCTATTTCTATAGATTTAC
>OMLC01047197.1:0-12265 GCA_900302585.1 Regalecus glesne | reverse complement strand
TATCCTTCTCCTAATATACCCAGCATCTCTCCTCCACACCATCTCAAACTTGCATATTTTGCTTTGTTCCCAAATCATCCAACCTGAGCTATCCCTCCTGCCTTTCTTCGTCACTCCCAATGTAAATCTCAGCATCTTCAACTCTGCCACTTCCAGCTCCACCCCCTGTCTTTTTGTCAGTGCTATTGTCTCCAAACCAAACAACATAGCTGGTCTCACTACTATCTTGTAAACCTTCCCTTTCACTTTTGTTGGTACCCTCGTGTCATAAATCACCTCTGACATTCTCCACCCACTCCACCCTGCCCGAACTCTCTTCTTCACCGCTCTTCTGCACTCCTGTTTACTTTGAACAGTTGACCACAAGTATTTAAACTCACCCACCTTCCTCACTTCTTCTCATTGGATCCTCACCATTCCACTGTCTCTCCTCTCATTCATCCGATTTGTATTCCGTCTCGTTCCAAATGGCTTTCATTCCTCTTCTTTCCAGTGCATACTTCCATCTCTTCACACTCAACTCAACCTTCTCCCTACAGGCCACAAGGTTAGCCACAAACCTCATAGTCCACGGACACTCCTGCCTGATCTCATCCGTAAACCTGTTCATCCCCACTGCAAAGAGAGGGCTGAGCGGATCCTTGATGTAACCCCACCTCCACCTTGAACGCACCCGTCACCCTTCACCACTGTCACACTGTCTACTTCTCCGTCAACATTTTCAAAGCAAACAATGCATCTGTGGCGCTCTTTCATGGCATGAAACGAGACCTCTTAGCCTGGCTTCAACTACTCTTTCCCACATCCTCACACTGTGGCAGATCAACTTTATACCTTTATAGTTGCTACAGCTCTGCATATCTCCTTTATTCTAGAAAAGTGGTACCAGTAGGCTTCATCTGGTGTCAAATAGGGTATCTGGCCTTAATGCCCCATCTTTGTCTGTGTCTACCCCAACATGATGACTAATTGTGACACTTACTTCTGTCATTTTGGCTACATAAACGTCATCTTGCATCATTTATCTCGCCAACTCAATTTCAAATTTGCATTAAGACTAAAAACATTTTCTACTATGCATTTTTGATGCTCCCGATGCAGAAGAAAGAGCTCTCTGCCTGTCGTATATATGCAAGAGCCAAGGAGCAGGTTCAGCTCTCTCTCCTTCTCACTCAGACGTGCACACAACTACATGCATAGTCTGCTCTTAGTGATAATGGTGGAGATACTAAACAGTCAAAAATATGGCTATACTTCAAAATTCAATGCTGACAATAATTGTAGCCATAAGTGCAAGATGCCTTTTCTTGTGAAGGTGGAAACAAAAGCAATTAAAAAAAAAAAACTAGCAACAGTGTATCAAATACAGGCAGAGAAAGAGTTTTCATTAAGTCATAGTTCATCTCTCATTGCCCCATCCACCTCAGGTATGTTATGTGTGCTAACAGCCTAGAGCCCAAATAGAGGAAACTGAATTATACAAACACGGGTTGATAATTAAAAGTGCTGACCATCCAGACATGAGAAAATAAAGTAATTTTAATTTCTTTTATAATTTCTTGTAGTTTTTCTAGAAAAAGAAAAAGAAAATCAGTAAAAGTACTTTTAAAGTACAAGATCAGTAAGCAGTATCAATAAGAGTAATAGTGCCGTTAAATTGGGGCGGCATAGCTCAGTGGGTAGAGCGGTAGTCTGGCAATCAGAAGGTTATAGGATCAATCCCCGGTCCTGCATATAATATGTTTAGGTGTCCTTGAGCAAGACACTGAACCCCTAACTGCTCGCTTGATGTATGTCGCTCTGGATAAGAGCGTCTGCTAAATAGCTGTAAAAATCTTAATGATACCCTTCCCCTACATAGGACAGGACCTCTCAGGGTTGTGTGCCCTACTCATGGCTCATTTTACTTTACATTGTCAATTAATATTCATGGACAGCTCTGTGCAAATAATAAAATACACAAAAGACCACCAATGTGGGCCTCATTGCTAACAATGATGAAATCTGGTACTCTCTGACTTTGATGCATAACGAATCCAAAAATACAGATACCATTATACAAATACATCATTGGTCCGGAGAACGTTGTCACTAGTTGATCAGTTTATTGGTCCCCTTCATTCAAACACCAAACCTACAACTAATAAATCTTGGTGTCTTGGAGCCAGATGTTATTATTACTCTCCCTTTGGGCTGACCCATTCCCCACTTTCCATAACAAAAGCTGAAAAGGATTTTATACCTTTTCTCACTAGATCAACTCAAATCTTTTAGCTAGATGACCGTTTTTAACACACTGGAAGTCTAAACTATTTCCCTCTTCTGGCTCACTGGCTCAAAGATGTTTTAGATTTTGTCAAGTTCGAGAAAATACGTCCTTCACAAAAACCTGCCAATAGCCTGGACTCGGTCTTCTTTTGAAACTGCTCCACTGTTTGCTCCGCCATTAGCCCTATTCATCTATCTGACCATAATTTGCCACTCCTCTCCACATACCTCTGAGCTGGTTATGTCCTCATGACATCAGCAACCTGCTAGATTTATAGTCACTCCATCTCTCCCCATGCCTCCTTAAGACTCCTCCCATCTATCTTTAGTCCCACCTCTTCATTTTTCTGCAGTCTCATCCTCTTAAGACCCTTCCCTTTCCTCCTCTGTATCACAACTTCCTGTATCTGTCTCCTCTCCCCCTGCTCATCTTTCATCCGCCTGACTCTGTACAGTATTCAAATATCTTCTCCTCCTCCACTGTTGAATCCTCCATTTTCCCACTATTCAAATCTCCACTCCTTCCAAAAGTCCCTCTTGTTACTGAATGCTATTTTCCATTGTGATCGCTTTTAAATTCGAATTACTCTGCTGTTGTTGTTCCAGAAGTTGCTATGGATAAGTGCACCAGCTAAAAATACAACTAACAGTAGAGGTATAGCAGTATGAGAAGGAGCAGGGGTTTTGTTTCAAACACAACATTTGGGGATAGTTGTGGTTTCATATTTACCTGCAGGGTCTCCAGAGACATCTTCATATTTTTCAGCTCCTTCAGAAGGTCAAAAGCACCATCCTGCAAAAACAAAAACAGCTTGATATCAACAATTTCTTATTCAGCGATAGTTCAGTTATTGCATTGTTCCAATGTCTTAATGCATGCTCAATAACTCAGCTAAGGGCATTCCAGAATATTGAATCGGTTCTTCTAGACATTAAGTTTAGTGGGATAATAGAAGCAATCACAAGACTGTAGATGGAAACATTGTTTCTAAAATCAAAAATAAATTTACAAATAAGCTAATAAAAAGGGGTGGGATAGCTCAGTGGTTCGACCGGTCGTCCGACAATCGTAAGGTTACAGGTTCGATCCTCTGTCCTGCAGAAAGTGTGTCGAGGTGCCCTTGAGCAAGACACAGAACCCCTAACTGCTCTCCGAGCACCATGTGGGGGCACCTCACTGCTCCTATACAATGGGAGGGGTTAAAACGCAGAACATTTCTAATTTCCCCTTGTAGGACTGATAAGGGAATCTATTTCTTTTCCAACAATGGTTGATAAATGACCATTTCAAAAAAGGAAAAAAAAAAGACTTGTCTAAGTCCTTTGTGAATGGTGCTCATTGCCACTGAATGTGCAGTTGATCACCCAACTCTCATATGAAACCAACCTATTGTTGTGTGGTATCAAGGTAGCATTTATAAGGAGGGGGATGTTTGTTTTCAACTCAGACTGAAGACGTCACCTGGTGAGTGATGAAACGTTTCTGAATAAACTTCTGATCCACTTGAACTGGTTGACCTTTTTGTGAAAGACGTGTCGTTTACAAATCTATTGATGGCAATACAGATGTTTAGAATGCCACAAACCAAACAGATTAGCTTTGGTAAGGGTCATTCTAAGTCAGATATTCAATAGACATTCACTCTGGATGCCGCAGCTTCCTGGGAGGTGAGCCAACCATCCTCTCACTGCCAACAATGGGAGGAAAAGAGCAAGAAGATGTCACTGGATCTGGAATGAATGTCTGGTCAAACATGCTACGTAAGACTAACTTCACCGTGGTGAATAACTGCCCTCAAGGAGATCATCTGTGGTGATGGTAAATTGATATTTGTCTTGTGAAATGAATTAAAAATTCAACGGTAACAAATATCACGCATCAACGCTCCTCTTCGCCTAAATAAGTCTGACAGCATTCATGTCAGCCATGCTTAGTTTTGCTTCAGTGACATGAAACACACTAAAAATACATTAACAAGGGCCTCTGGTAGCATAGTGGGGTAAGGCACCTATGTTCAGTGCATCTCTGCTTCATGCAGTTGGGTGTCTGAATGCCAGCTGCAACGTTTCCAGCCACGGCCAGAAATCCATAGTTAGTGGGTCATAATTGGCTAAGCCTCACATGGACATAAGGGTTAGGTTGGTTAAGTATTGTGGGTTCACTAGTGTCCCCCTCTGGGTCGCCTGGGCACTCATAGTTAAGTGAAGGGAAAGTACTCTGCTTCATTCTCCTCCGACAGCCAAGCACTGTGCTTTCCCCGTGAGACCGTGATGTGCGAAATAGCGAGGGCTAGTGGTCATGTGACTTGGAGGAGTCACATGCTACGGCTATGTCCTCCTTCCTGTCAACGTGCTAGAGGAACATCAAAGCAACTGACCCAGCAGTAGCCAACTTGGGGAATTCGAGTGAGAAAAAGATGGGATAGAATTTTTCTTACAAATTCTAAAATACATTCACAAAAAAAGAATCAAGAACTATTAATGACAGTAAAATGTTTATTTTCAAAACTGCATTATGACATTTTACCTTGGGGAGAACTCTTAAGTGACACATCAAATGTTAGGTAAAATCTTTGTTTACATTTGGTGTTTCGGAAAAAAAAGACTATTAAAATATTATTAAATCTCAAATATCAAAATAGGCCAGTCTTGATAATAATAATAATAATAATTGCCTTTAAACTAGAGACAGTATATATTAATAAACATTTAAAATGTAAATATACCAGATTTGGCTACCAGGCTAATTTTCATCTGTCGTCCCAAGCAATTAGAGTTTCAGGGTCTTGCTCCAGTCCACTTCGAAACGATTTCTGGAGGAACCGGGATCAAACCACCTTGCGTTTGATTCCTGGAGGACCACCGGACATCCTGAGCTATCCTGCCAAATCCTACAGTGTTTACCTTTCTCATTTACATTTGAAAAAGGACCCTCCTCAGAGTGTAAACATTTTACCTATTTGGAATTAGACAGAGATAAAGCAGATAGCATTTGGCCTTAATCCCCCAAACTCCATCTAAGTCCGTGTCCAATTGTGCCACATAAAACAGGCCTCTTAGCTGTCAGAACATATACCAAAATGTAAAAAATACATCTAAATACAGTGGGATGCATCATCAGTGGTGTCACATGGGGTTATCAGATGTTTCGGGGTCTTTCAACATCAGATACATCCACCCCGGTAACCCAGCTGGGTTTGATCAGTCACTGAGTCGCGTCCCAACTCTAACCACTCACAGATCAGCCTTCTTTATCCAAAGCAACATGGTGGCTTTCTCTGTGACTTCACTCATGGATGGAATTGCCGTCCTCTTCGCCACCCCCATAATGTCCAATCAGTTGAGGTTATTGCAGAGTAAGTGCCCTGCAAAGCCTCTACAGCTACACCTCTATGGGCTCAGTGCAACTTCCAGCCTCTGGCCCGGCACTTCACCTGTTCCCAGTAACTTGCACACTTCCTTTCATTGGCTTCTTCAGTACACTCTTCTCAGGGCACTGTGAGTTCCAGCATGATTAGTTGTTTTATCATCTCTGAGGTGATGATAAGGTCTGGCTGGAGTGATGTTGCTATGATGTGCAGTGGAAACTCAAGCTGCTTGCCCAGATTGACATACAGATGCCAGTATGAGGCCATCCAAAGGAGGCTCATCCTTGTTTTTAACTATGGGTGGGGTTTATCTCCAGCTTTGGCAAAGGCAACTGCCTTGTTTGTGGCATGGTAGTGCTTGTTGGTATTGATGACTTTGGCTTTGCTATCAACAACTGCTTAGAGCCCTTGGTCATGGCAGCTCTTGGACAGCTATTGGAGATATGTCCAAAGGATCCCCTTTCAGAACAAAGAGAGCAGGAAGGTTTGCTTAGCTTAGGAGAACATCTTAGCTTGAAAAGGGAACCAGATGTGATGGAAGTCTGCCTTTGAGATATTTGACCAGGTAATCTGGGTCTCCTGTATATTCCCCTTCCTTGTTCACACTGCCTGCTGTCTGAGCCCCATCATTCTGGTCACTCCCTCTTCTTCCATAGCTGTTAAGACCTCTCCCTGGATTAGATGGTATCACACTGGGCTTTGCCAATGTAGGGTCCATCAGAAATACCAACACATCTAAATCTACAGGATTTCCAGTCATTAAAACAAAATCCAACAAGTTGTTATAAAAAAAAATCAAGGTAGCCCTGACTGGCAAAATAAAGGAAAAAAGTTTTTTGCATCCACTTGGTCCCAACTTCTGTTTAGCAAGTGAGCCCAGAATGAGTGAAATCAATACACTAAAATCCAAATCATATGAACATGCAATGTGGGTTTGATTCTACTGCAGAGCATGAGGAAGAGCATCAGGCCTTAATCCCCCACGTTCCATCTAGGTCTGTGTCCAACCCCACAACATGGAGACTATTTGTGACATGTAAAACAGACCTTTTATTTATTTATTTATTTTTAATTTTAGATTCCCCTATCAGTCCCACAAGGGAAAATTTGCAATTCTTTGCATTGTACTCCATCCTATTGTGCAGGAGCAGTGAGCTGCCACCATGTGGTGGTTGGGGAGCAGTTAGGTCCTGCTCAGTGTCAGTTCAGCGTCTTGCTTAAGGACAACTCAACATGCTTTCTGCAGGAACAGGAGTCAAACCTGCAACCTTTTGATCACCAGACAACTGCTCTACCTACTGATCTATGCCATCCTTTTATATGAACTCAAGAAATTCCATAGAGTTGTCAGAATGTAGTTATAGGACAAGAGGGGAAGTAGGCTTAAGAAGTTTATTCTAAAATATTCAGTTGATTTTCTTGAAAATGTAAGAACTCCCTGGCATTTACCATGCAATACCTTATAAAGACACAACCTAGACTGTAAACCGTTTTATTCGATCAGTCATAAGTTATCTAATATTCTCCCCATTTGAAAAAATAAATAAAAATAATGCCTTCATTTGCTTCATAGTTGGTCCATACATTTGAAGATGGGGCTGCTACCTTTGAGAGATCTTGTTTCTGGTTCATCCCCTGCCCGTGTACAAGCCTCTCTACACAGGCAACAGCTGTCTGCCGCACAATAAAAAGATGGTCCAACAAGACATATGAGGCTCTGAAGGACGGTTTTGAGACAACTGTGTGGAAGTTACATGACTCACACCATAGATACATCAAGAATCTCACCGATTGTTTCACTGATTATATTATGTTTGTGTGGAAAATGCTATACCCACCAGGACCCGGGTGTTTTTTAAACAACAAGCCATGGATTAAACCCAATATAAAGGGTCTCCTTAAGGAGAAGAGGCCTTTAAGTCAAGAAACAAAGATGAGCTGAGGGCTGTGCAGAGAGAACTGAGAAGGAAGATCAGGGAAGGAAAGAATGGCTACAGGATGAAAATGGAGGAACAGCTGCAAGCATAACGACATTAGTGGAGCTTGGAGAGGCCTGAGAACCATCTCTGCAAGGAATCAAACTCCCAGGCTGTGGGGGACCAAGAGTGAATGAATGATCCAAGCCAATTATTCAATAGATCCCCCGACCCAGTCCTAAAGCCCCCTCATCTGCATGTCATGCACACCACCCTACCCCCTCCTCCCTTTCCATGATATCAGGTCCACAGCCAGCCTCCTCTACTCATCATCATTATTGCAATCCTCCCACACCCACCATCCAACACAAAAAACCCTTACTCCTACCTGTCCCTCACAACACTCCAGGTGAGGAACCAACTCAGAAGGATAAATGCAGGTAAAAGAAAAGAAATGGTGGTGGATTTTTGCAGGTGGACACACTCCCCTCTGACACCAGTGAACATCCAGAGGATCGACCTTGAGATGGTGACATCCTAAAACTACCTGGGTATTCACCTGAACAATAAACTGGACTGAACACTCAGAAGCACTTTATAAGAAGGGCCAGAGCAGACTGTATCTGCAGTGGAGACTGAGGTCTTCTAGAATACAGGGGAAACTCCTCAAGACAGTTTAGGACACTGTGGTGGCACTATCCATCTCTTACGGAGTGGTCTTCTGGGACTGCTGCATCCAGGGTGTGGATAGGAAGAGACTCAATAAACTGATTGAGAAGGCTAGCTAACTCCTAGGATCCCACCCCATGCAACTCCTTCAGCGACAGGTAGCCACAGAGTAAATGCTAAATGGACTTGGTCTTATATACCACTTTTCTAATCTACCAACCTCTCAAAGCGCTTTACGACTATTGCCTAATATTTACCGAGCTACCCGGCGGGATTCGAACACACAACACCTGACTCCCAGGCATGCGCTCTACCCACTGAGCCACTGCGGTTACATCCAAAGTGTTTGAAGGAGTGTTATCGCAAGTCTTCCTTTCCAACAGCTGTCAGACTATAACCAGCACTGGTCACAGCAGACCACATGCACACCAAAACTAACAAGTGGACTTCATATCATTCAGTATTTAATTACAGTCTTTAATAAGATGGGAAATAAAAAAATGATATGTAAATGCAAAATTAATTCACTTGACTCCATATGCTATTTGAACTGCCAAGTGTTTCTTTTCCTGCCTCTGTTCTGCTTTCCACTTTGCTGCTATAACACTGTAAATTTCTCCTTGTGGGACTAATAAAGGAATTTCTTATACAATTAATGCTGGGTATGGCAAACATACTTCACAAATCAAAAATTCCATATTCAATCATGGTATTACTTTTTTTCTCTCCCATATTTTTGGGTTTATTGAGTGAGTCAATAATCAAATGAAATTAACAATATTTAAAAAAAACACCTGTGCCAATTAATGCTGTATGTTGTCAGGATGCAGCAACTCTGGCCTTACTATTTGCTGTTTGTGATACACTGAGCAGGCAAAACAAAATGATCTGCCAAATATAATGTAGGTCCCACTCCTGCCCCCCCCCATAAAGCTCTGACCCATTGAGGCATTGACTTCACTAGACCTCGATAAGGCACCTCTGGTATTTGACACCAACATGAGAGCCGTAGATCCTTTAAGTCCTGAGTGCGAGGTGGAGCCTCCGAGGATCAGACATGTTTTTCCAGTACATCCCACAGATGCTTGATCTAGTTGAGATCAAGGAAATCTGGATGTTCCCAGACACATTATCCTACTGAAAGAGGCCACTGCCATCCAGGAATACTATTGCCATGAAGTGGTATTCTTGGTCTGCAACCATGTTTAAGTAGATGGTATGTGTCAAACTAACATCCACATGAACCCCGTTCCGGACTCAAGGCTCCTCAGCAGAACATTGAATAGAGCATCACACTGCCCCGGTGACCTTGCCTTCTTCCCATAGTGCATTCTGATTGCACACACACCTGGCCATGTACAGGTAAAATAAAATCCGATTCATCAGACCAGGCCACCTTCTTCCATTGCTCCATGGTCCAGAGGATGCTCATATCCCCCTTGTAGGTACTTTCGGCAATGGACGGGGATTATTATGGGCACTGATCAGTCTGTGGCTACACAGAAAGCTGAATGCACCATGTTTTGATACCTGTCAATCCCAGTATTAACTTTATCAACAATTAAAGCTACATCAACTCTTCTATAGGATCAGCCCAGATGGACTGGCCTTGCCTTTCCAAGCAAATCGATGAGTTTTGGGTAGCCATGACCCTGTAGCTTGTTTTCCTTCCTTGGCACACATAAAGTTGTATTCGTTTCCACTGGATACAACATTTTATTGAAAGAAACATTTCATCTCTCATACAGGTGACAACTTCAGTTCAAGCTAACCACAAGCATCATCACACACTAAAAAATAAAGTTGCATAACAACTGAAACCAACTATGGTTTCATCAGCAAATTAGCCATTGACTGGAATGTCAATGGTAATGTGTACTATTCATAGCGGATTGGGGAATAGCCGCGATCACAGCATTTCAAGATGGTGATAAATGGACTCTTAACCCCCCTAGCTCAAGGATGTTCTTTCCCTCTTCACATAGCTGGCCTCTTTGACTCCCTTTTCAAACCAGCATTACTCCCATTCATGGATGTGCACATCCTCAAAAGAGTGGCCACTGGCCTGTAGATGGGTGTAAACTGCAGAATCCCGGCCTGATGTGTTAGTTCTTCTGTGGTGTGCCACCCTCTCAGGCAGTCTGTTGGATTTCCACGATTTCCAGGTCCTAACAGCATATACTATTCTGCTTTGATCGAACTGGTGGACCCAACGCTTGCGGTGGAACAATTTTTAGCACAGCATGTTTTCGGGTTTGGAATCAATCGAGTTCTGGGTGTCTGCAGAATATGTGTCTCAGCTATTCTGAAACTCTCACCACACAATAATGAAACAATCATTGGTTTCAATTGTTATGCAACTGTATTGTGTATAAGGTGGGATACCTGTAATCAGCTTAAACTAAAGAGGTCACCTGTATAGGCAATTAAATGTTTCTTTCAATAAAACGATGTCGATTAACCGATTTAACTTCTTTGGGATTTCCTTTCCCCGGACTGAGCGTGCATAAGTACCGACTGCTACTTATTGGGAACACCCAACAATAGCTGCCGTTTTTACAGATGCTCTGACCCAGCCATCCGAACATCACAATTGGGCCCTTGTCAAAGTGGCTCACGTCTCTATGCTTGCCATTTTTCCTACTTTCAACAACACATCAACTTCAAGAGCTGTTCACTTGCTGCCTAATATATCCCACATCTTGACAGGTACACTGTAACAAGAAAACCAATGTATTGGCTGATATGTGGTAACTTAAAATAATCAAGTTGAAAAAAATAAAATGATGTTTAACAACATGAAAGCAGACACAAAACACTTTACCTAATTACTGCGGTGTGGAGGCGCAGAGCTTGGGGCTCTATTTCTGATGAAGTCACCAAATCTTGATTACGAAAATCAAAATAAAATGCAAGAAAAGAGAAAATTGTATGAAAAAAAACTTCATGGTGAAAATCATTTGCAAAAACATTTCAACAAATTAAAGCAAACAAAGCCGTTTCAAACAGGGGGCAGGGCAAATGATCGTGTCCATGTCGACTGATTAATAACCTCCAATTGATAGACGTAAACCCAGTTTTGACATGTCAATTGATAAAACGTGTGGTTGGTGAAACAGCCTTTCAAAAAGCCCTTGACCAATCGCTGCTCTGCGGCAACATCCAGTTTCCATCGGTGGCAAACATGCCAAACAAACCCATAAATAAGGAATGGGCATTAATATTTTACAATCACCTATGAAATGGTTAGAGATATACAGCCGGCTGAGTAGCGGAAGCATAGTGGCTGGAAAAAACCCACAAAAAAACCCTCTTTTCTAGAAATTTCCACCCTGTCGTTACATAGGTGGAGGGCATCACGTTGACTTGAAAGGCATGGCTACCTTTTTCCCCCCCGCATGTTGCCGTGTTAAAACGCCAACAAATCAACTCACCGTGTTTTTCTTAAGCACCATTTTGTCCAGCTTTTTAGCGATACGCTCGACTTCTTGGTCTTTCGCCATTTCGTTCTTAATTTCTCCTACCGTCCTCCGCGTCAGCTACGGGTGTATGTCCATTTATGTGGAAGAAACCTTCTGCCTCCGTCCCGAAAGCATCCACCTCTTCCTACCAGCTGCGTCTCTCTCTCTCTCTCCCTAGCGCTCTCTCTCTCGTTTGTTGTTGTCGAAAGTGTGGGACTTGTAGTTTTTAGAACAAAAACTCTTCCCGGCCTGTCAAAATAATAACAATGGTTCCCTCATCAGTCCCGCAAGGGGACATTTGAATTTCTCTGCATTTTTGACCCAATTTATTGTAAAGGAGCAGTGAGCTGCCATCAAATGGCGCTCGGGAAGCAGTTGTAGATTCAGTGTCTTGACCTCGTCATGCCATATGCAAGACCGGGGATCGATCCTGCAACTTTCCGGTTGCCAGACGACCTCTCTACCTACTGAGCTATGCCCCTCCTCCTTGGTATTCTCACATTTTTATTCACTCTTCAAAACTTGAAGAAAGCTCTCATCTAGCTCAATCTGTAGAAGGGGGATTTTGATGTACACAAACACA
>OMLC01047196.1:0-17544 GCA_900302585.1 Regalecus glesne | reverse complement strand
CTCGGGCTTTATGCAATATCGCAGCATCCCTGTAAACACACACACACACACACACACACACACACACACACACACACACACACACACACACACACACACACACACACACACTGCAATAGACGCTGGGGAATGATGTAACAGAAACTGTTTCTTTATGGCTCAATAATCCAGTTAGTCAACGGGTAGTCTACCCGTTGACTAACTGGATTATTGAGCCGAAAATATGTTTTTCTTTTCTTCCATTTTGGCATTGTTTTGCCCCATTTTTTGTGATCACCCTCATTTACATCTCTTTTCCTTTAAAAGGGAGCTGGGTGGGTCACATACGGGACTGAGAGCTGAGGATGACATTCAGTGGAATGTTGAAACATACCCATGTTTTGCTTCAAACATATGTCCAGATGACCTGATTGAACTATTTTGACCTCTTTTAATGCTAGTCACTTTTCTATTGAAACTGATTAGGGCCATGAATGAAATTGCTGGTGTAAAGCTGCTAGTTGTTTAAAAATGGATTGAAGGTTTATTAGAACAAGTACTAGCTCCTTAATCATAACCAGTTACTTCTCCCTTATAGTGGTAACAATTCATTCAATGCTAGTTACTTTTTATAGTCACTAGGACCTCATTTAGAGATACTACTAAGGGCGGCATAGCTCAGTGGGTAGAGCTGTTGTCTGGCAATCGGAAGGTTTTCAGGATTGATCCCTGGTACGGCATACAGCATGTCGAGGTGTCCTTGAGCGAGACACTGAACCCCTAACTGCTCCCTGAGTGCCATATGTTGGCAGCTCTCTGCTCCTATACAATAGGTTGGGTCAAAAATGCAGAGAAATCCAAATTTCCCATTGCGTGATTGATAAGGGAATCATTATTATTATTATTATTATTATTATTATTATTATTATTACTGGGCGGCATAGCTCAGCGGGTAGAGTGGTCATCTGGTGATCAGAAGGTTGTAGATTCAATCACCGGTCCTGCAGAAAGCATATCGAGGTGTCCTTGAGTGAGACACTCAACCCCTAACTGCTCCCTGAGTGCTATATGGTTGCAGCTTACTGGTTCTATACAATAGGTTGGGTTGAAATGCAGAGAATTGCACATTTCCCTTGTGGGACTGATCAGGGAATCTAAAATAAAAATTAAAACAAATTCTTATTAGTGAATAAGTAAGGTGCTTGTCAGTTGAACCCAGCGAGGCGCCACTTATTAGATATCAACTTTTCTTCCTAGTCACTATTAAAAGAGCACTAGTTGGTAAACCAGCTCTACTAGTCCTTATATGTTAGTTACTATTCATCAATGACTAGTTACTATTCTGACTTTCTCCTGTCACAACAGGTCACTTTATAATTTAATAAGTTTTAGGCCCTACTAACTTATAATTAGACAGTAGTTTTTTAAACATTAGTCTTCTGACTTGTCACTTGACACTATTGGACAGCCACTGGTAGCTAAAAGAGTGGTTAAGGAGAGAGCTGGCTAATATGATCAAGAGAAGGAAGGTAAATGTACTGTGTGTGCAAGAGACCATAGGATAGGGTGTGGAGAGAGACGTGGTATTGTAGGAGGAAGTCAGGAGTGGCAGAGAAATATGTAAGACTGCTGCAAGGATAAGTATGAAAGCAGTGTGACAGTGGTAAGGTGTCCAATGGGAATGATGGATGGGTTCAATGTGGAGGTGAGATTACATCAAGAATTGGCTATAAGCCCTTGTTTGCAATGGTGATGGACAGGTTGACGGACGAGATCAGGCAGGGGTTTCCATGGACTATGATGTTCACGGATGACATTGATCTGTAGTGTAACGAGGGAGCAGGTTGAAGAGAGCTACGATAGATGGAGTTATGCACTGGAGAGAAGAGGAATGAAAGTCAGTAGGAGCAAGATGGAAGACATATGCGTGAACCAGAGGGAGTATAACAAAATGGTAAGGGGATGCAAGGAGTATAAGTGGTGAAAGTGGATGAGTTGAAGTATTTAGGGTTGAGTGTTCAAAGTAACAGGAAGAGAGTGCAGGGAGGGTGGTAAAGAAATAGATTCCCTTATCAGTCCCGCAAGGGGAAATTTGGATTTCTCTGCATTTTAACCAATCCTATTGTATAGGAGCAGTGAGCTGCCAACTTATGGCACTCGGGGAGCAGTTAGGGGTTCAGTGTCTTGGTCAAAGACACCTTGACACGCTTTCTGCAGGAACCAGGGATCGAACCTGTAACCTTTCGATTGCCAAATGACCGCGCTACCCACTGAGCTATGCTGACCCTGGCAGCTTCGTCATCAGTGTCCTTCTCGTTGTATATCCAGTATGGATGGAGTGGAAAGTTGGGAGTGATTTGCAATGGAAGGGTATCAGCAATAATAAAAGGCAAAGTTTACGAGATGATAATGAGGCCAGCATTGTATGGTTTGGAGATGATAGCATGGACGAAAGACCAAAAGTGGAGCTAGAGGTGGCAGAGTTAAAGATACTGAAATTTTTGAATGATAAAGATGGACAGGATTAAGAATGAATATATCAGAGGGACAGGTCAGGCTGGAGGGTTTGGAGATAAAGCAAGAGAGGCAAGATTGGGATAGTTTGGGCATGAGGAGAGGAGAGATGCTGGATATATTGGGAGAAGGATGCTTAAGACAAAGCTGCCAGAAAAAAGGAAAAAAGACAAGCCAAGGAAAATGCTTATGGATGTGGTGAGGTAGGGCATGCAGGTAGGTTGGCATGACAGAGAAAGATTTGTGTTACAGGAAGAGATGGAAATAGATGATCTACTGTGGCAACCCCTAATGGGAGCAGCCAAAAACAACAAGAAGAAAATGTTCATTAACAGCAAACTCAAAAATGACCAGACTTAGCATGCAAGTTGAAATTTTAAAGTATTCTTCATTTAATTAATTTTCCAGTGTGAATACACTACATACCCAATATTAAAAATAATTGGTTTGTTGTACAAATTTGGAACACAGGT
Source organism: Regalecus glesne (assembly GCA_900302585.1). NCBI lineage: Eukaryota > Metazoa > Chordata > Actinopteri > Lampriformes > Regalecidae > Regalecus > Regalecus glesne. The sequence goes on along the minus strand of OMLC01047196.1, from coordinate 14,578 downwards.
TTCAACAGAAGAAGAGGGTCAAGCTTCGATAACAGCCACTGACATACATTATGACATCTGATGCAATCCATCAATATTTTTTGCAGATTTTGGATGTGGCTGCTCACCCAACGTCATTGGCCATCCACATGACACTTCAAGTCATTCATTCATAGAGTGAATGCAGCATGGCTAGCCAATAAGAGATATCTATGGCCTTTTGAATATTAATGAGACATCATGTTGCACCCAGCAAAAATAAACTGATTCATTCAAGCCATTTACTCTGTTTTCTCCATGGCTTGGCCCAGATCAAATTACAAGGAAAGGTTTGTTTAGAAGTTATGCAAGTGGAGAACGTTGAGTTTTTTTGCCACCTGGAAGAATGTTTATTTTTTTGTGATGTCATGGTAATTTGTCGAATATATAGCCAAAATATAATACATTTGATGTATACTCTGCAGTCAGGAATTATGTTTATAGTATCTATATATAGCCTGGAATTCTGACAGTACAGAAATGATTCAGTACTGTTCTCCATTTTAATAGCAGTTTTATGAAAATGGACTGATTTGTCCTTGGCTGTAACCCTGTAAAATTCAATTTTACATTCAGGAGCAGTGCAGTTGTGGCCTCCCCTTTGTCTTCTTCTGTCCTGTGGCTCCTCAGTTTCCAACTTTATCTCTTAACATTGTATTGTTGAATTCAGCCAACCCCGTGATAGCACAGGCTATAGCACTGCAGGTGGCAGTGGTGGCACCCTTGTTACGAAAGATATATTTTTTTATTTGATATTTTTACATTTGTCACGTTTCTCATATTGTTGAATAGAGTAAAAATGCATTTAGTAAATTATGTTAACCTGATTGACTGCTTCATATCCATATTAAGTGGCAATCCGGATTTATAAGGGAACAAATGGTCATCCCCTACTATTTAACTTTTTGTTTTATTTTGAAATTGCAGCTAAAAATTGCATTTCCCACTTTATAATCAGTTCCATTGATACCAACAATGAGTCAAAATAATCAACAGGCAAATTAAGCTCAGATTTTTTTTCTCTATACCCTAAAGCAGGGGTGCTCATCGCGTCGATAGTGATCTACCAGTTGATCACATCTGTAGTGTGGGTAGATCGCATGGGATTAAAAAAATAGATGCCAAACTATCAACCATCCCGTCACTTGATTGACAGGGCAGCCAGTCAGATGACACCTGACTTGACACTGTGCATACGCAAACAACGGTGCAAAGTGTAGTAGCTCACATGCTAAAAAAGTGTCAGCACCCCTGCCCTAAAGATACCTATTGCGGGGTGTCAGGAAAGGCATCCAGCCTTAATCCACCAAGCTCCATCTAAATCTGTATCCACTCCCACAATGTGGAAACTAATCATGGCATGTAAAACGGATCCCTCTCTATTAAAGAGATCTTTTGAAGGTTTGTGACAATAATAGCAATGATGTGCAATAAATGGTTTGAGTTCAGTGAGTCCTCTAGATACCTTTTTTGTATTGCTGTTCGTTAGTACTCATATGGTAAATATGATAGTGCTGTTGCTGGTGGAAAAAAATGGGCATGATGTATCTTAATCAATAAATTTAGATTCTAGCTCCTCAATACCCAGATTTGACAAGTAAATTTGGCCATTCAGGGAAAAGCAATGATCTGTCACATGCTGGAATCAAGATATGAGGGATATTTGACAATTTCATAATGAATATGTAACAACTGACTTCATCCACTCTTGAAGTTTTCCTTGATTACTCAACTTTGATTAATTATTTCATTCAGCATTTTGAATTACTTTTTGTGTAATTTGGATTCTATCACTGCATTTTTCTACAAATCCAATCAAACTACAAGCAAACCGTTCAACGGAAATGTCAAAACAGGCGCTGCCTTTGACATTGAGCACTAATAGTATAAAGATCAATTTCTGTCATAATTGGTCCCCATGCTGTGGGGGTGGACACGGCTCTAGATGAAGTGTGGTTGATTAAGGCTTGATACCCTTCTTTACCTACTGTGGAAGGATTGAAAATGTTATATGATACACAAAAAACGAAAAAAATCACCTGAATGAATTACATAACACTTAGATATAAGATGATTAACTCACAGGTAGCTGTTTCTCCAGACAGTTGTAGAAGTTCTTGGTTTGATTGGGCTTGAGCTTCTTGAGGGGGATGCGTGTTTCCCCAATGAACTCATTGTGGCGGAACTTGTCCTCATCACAAACTGAAATCCTGAAAAGGAGAGTGAAGGAAGGAGGGCAAGAAGGTAATGCCGTGAACATCAGATAATTGCTTTTTGTGTATTGATGAACTGTTTCGAGAAACATCCAGCCATATAATTATCAAAGGTTGCAAAGATAACACAAAATGAAAATATGTGAGGGAAAACACTTAGAAACTGAAAGTTAACAGCAATGGCTTGGATAAGACTGCTTCAGTTGACTTGTTGATAACAAAATAATTTCAAAGATTGTCTTAAATTAGAACCCTGCTTCAGCTTTAATACATCTCATAGCCAATCTGAATCATTCTAGTTGTTCAAATTGATTTTGGTTTGCCGCTTGTCACACAATGCATTCAGACTGTTCACTAGCACCATGTGTCATTTCTCTTGTTGTTTCCATGTGTTAATTTTCTTGCTACCAACACATCACATCAATCCTCCTTGTGCCACGGCATCAAAACATAGAAATTGAAGGAAGTTAGATCTTTTGCACTTCATTTGGTCTTTTCTTAAAAAAGATAATGAAGAACTGAGTCAGTAACTTTATATTCAAAACCAGTGCTTGCTATGGTACTCCAGCTTCACATTTCTCATTCCATTCTCTGTGACATTCACACTCTCCCAGCATTTGATTAAATTTTTAATGAAAGTCTATCAACTGGTGTGTGACAAAACAGATGTGTGTGTGGGTCCATGCCTCCCATAAAAGCAGTGTGTTGTAACAAAGGAAGTCCACATGTAATCCCTGAATACACCAACACCACTTTATTGAAATTGACGAGAACATAAAGCATACGATATAGAATATTGATTATTTATTAATATTGTATATTGTTGTCTGCATGGAAATATACCACCTTTGTACACTTAAAAGCATCTGTGATGCATGTTATTGTTGCAGCTCAGAAGAGACTCAAAGTTAATCAGGAATGGACGCAAAAGATAACAAACTAATTAATAGTGATGTGAATTTCAATTTACGAGGGGAAATTATTATGTTGTCTGGGAGTTTGGGAATCCTAACTCATTTGGTTTCTTGAATGGGATTTACCAAGTGAGGTTCCAATATGAACTAAATCAGATTTATTTTTACTAGTAGCTAGTGGAGTCATATCATATCCTGCATAAATTTGCCAATATTATAGATATTCAATTTGATTCTGCAGTTGCACTCTTTTGGCTGTTCCCATTATGGGTCACCACAGCAGATCATCAGTTTCTATCTCTTCCTGTCCTCTGTGTCTTCCACTGTTATGCCAATCACCTGCATGTCCTCCCTCACCACATCCAAAAACCTCCTCTTTGGCCTTCCTGTTTTCTTCTTGCCTGCAGGTTAATTTCCAGCATCCTTTTACCAGTATACCCTAATTTCTCCTTTGCACATGTCCAAATGATCTCAATCATACCTCTCTTGCTTTATCTCCAAACTGTCCAGCCTGAGCTGTCCCTCTAATATACTCGATCCAAAGCTGTCCTTCATTACTTGCAGTGAGGATCTTAGCATCTTCAACTCTGCCACCTCCAGCTCTGCTTCCTCAGTGCCACCGTCTCCAAACCGTACAACAATGCTGGCCTCTACCATCTTGTCCTTCCTTTTAACTCTTTTTGGTACCCTTCTGATGCAAATCCCCTCTGACATACTTCCCCACCCTGCCTGCTCTCTCTTCTTCACCTCTCTTCCACACTCCCTGTTACTTTTAGCAGTTGACCCTAAGTATTTGAACTCATTCAGCTTCACCACCTCTACTCCTTGCATTCTCATTATTTTGCTGTCCTCTCTCTCATTCATGCATTTGTATTCTGTCTTGGTCCTACTTCCTCTTCTCTCCAGTGTATACCTCCACCTCTCCAGGTACTCCTCAATGTTCTCTGTACTCTCGCAACAGATCACAATGTCATCTGAATATTACAATGCACGGAGACTCCTGCCTGATCTTGTCCATCAACTTGTCCATCACTGCTGGAAACAAGAAAGGGCTCGGAGCTGATGCTTGATGTAATTCCACACCCACCTTGAACCCATCCTGAACTGTTCCTGCACACCTCACCACTATCACACTGCTTTCATTTATTTCCCGTGTCACTCGTAGATACTTCTCTGCCACTCGTAACTTCCTCCTACAATACTACACCTCTTCTCTCACACGTCGATATAATTTCTCTAAATCAATAGACATGATGTAACTCCTTACCTTTTCTTTTAAGATAACTTATTATATTTTATAGTCAAACTATTAGAACACCTACCTTTAAGACACAATAATCATATAACATAACTGACTGTTTTCTCTGACATCTAAACTTCTGCAGTATGACTATATTTCATACCTCCTAAGAAGTACAGTTCAATTTATACAGGTTCTCCTATTTCTGTTAGTTCCCGTCAATGCAGTTTTATCGCAATTTGTTTGCCTCAGAATGCACTTAATTAATGAATTTTGCAATGTCAAGTCATCATTTATAATTGTTATACAGAGGACACTTTTCCTTGTAATTGTTGTTTACATACTCTAATCATGCTGTTTACACTTATCTCTATATGGTTTCACTCAGCTAATGCAACTACATAACTTTGCTGCTTATCGGATATAGTCGCCTTGTGTTTTTCTCGCTTAACATGAGACGGTAGAAATCAGCAACATTTTCACAACGCTATCGCTGTTGCAGGTTTTTTGTGTGTTCTAGTCATACATAAGCGCAGACAGGGACCAGTCTGTTTAGGCAAGCACTGTCACATTTATAATGGCCACCAGATTACAAGGCGTAAGATCCAGTGATATTAAATCTCTTAAATGATCTGTTCTTGAGGCATTTAAAAGGAAACCACAAAATACATCATAACAATTATTTATCCAAGGACAAGTTGTCTTCTTCAAAGTTAAAGCATTTGTACTCCTAGCACAGAGAACAGCTCAAAAGGCAAATAAAGACTTTCCAGTCCACCATAAAGTGAAGTAATTCACATAATTTCCCTCCATGTTCACACTGCACTGTGCACATCACTCTCTAAGTTCCAGTGATGAATAAGAGTAAGTCACCTTGACCCACCCAAACAGAATCCAGAAAAGTCGCAATACATGTGAAGAACAGTGTCACATTCTTAGAATGGCAACAGTAGATATTATAATTATTAGTTTCAATATTACTTCTGTTTTTATTGTAATATTGACATTTTCTAAATAGATTACCTTCCCCATTAGGAAAATGAGTAATGTTGTATATTAATTCTCATAACAAAATCCTGATCTATAAAAGGATTGGACATGCACTGCTAACTTCCTTAAGGCCTGCTTATCAAAGGAATATCAGAGGGTTACAGGATATCATTATTAAGAAATTAAAAAACACTAGGTTTTAAAAATTCACTGAAAAGCTCAAGAACACAACCAATTCGAAGTATTGTTTTCATATGTAGAATAAAGTAGTTCAAGTAGTAGTCAGAAGTCGAATATCTGGTGCACACTATATGCTGCAGATTTTCAAATCTTAACTGATTTAAAAAATTGGGAGACCATGGAAATAACAACAGATTTAACTAATTTCTTTTACTTATTATTAGGAACACACACACACCAGACCATTCAGTCAAGACACAGGACCACGTACTCTGCATTTATACTAAATGATTTCATAGCGGTGATTCCAGGAACCTCACCTCTCACAGAAACTCCCATGATCAAATAGGAATTCAGAGCAAAAAAGCCATGTTTGTTTCTTGTCTATTGTGGTACATCTTTGTGTTAGACATTAAAAAAGCACTAATACTGTTGCCATAACTCAACTAGTTTGTTCTCCTATTTTACTGTCCACAAAAGTTGTTTTCGTGCTATTAGAAGGCATGTTTCTGTCTCACACAAGTATGGAACATCTGGTTGATGATGCTTCCCAGTCTGCTTTCATTGGCTCTTTTGGGTCCTTCTCAATATTCTGTCTCTGTTACTTTCACATGCAGTATTTTAATTTGATATCAGGGAGACACAGATCCAGTTGGCAATGTTTGGATTATATCTGTAAACCCCTCACGCCACAAGATTATTTGGGCAGATAATCGGGTCAGAGCAGCCTTGACTCGGGAACACCCTCACAATTAATGGGAGAGATGGATTGGACCTAAAATCTTCCCAATTATCCTCTAGTGTGGGGACAGCCCAAGCCGGATTGTGTTTTGTCAGGAAAACATACTGTTTGGGACACGAACAGTCTGCCTCTTCCATGATTTACCTCAAAAAGCTAGTGCAAGATAAAGTGTACTTCATAAGGATATCACCGTGTATTTCTACAATTATGGTCAAATGCATAAATAAACATGGGCTACATATGCTATATTTAAGCTTTCCTTTACCATGTATTGTAATTAAAAATATGCTTTCAATGTTTAACCACATAATGCAGATACGGCCTAGAGGGATGGCATAGCTCAGTAGGTAGGGTGGTCATCTAATAATCAGAGATTTGTGGTTCAATCCCCGACCCCTGCAGAAAGCTTGTCAAGGTGTCCTTGAGCCAAGACACTGAAACCCTAAATGATCCCTGGGCACTGTGGCTGTACTCTCTGCTCCTTTAAAATGGGTTTGGTAAATGCAGAGGAAAATTCCATTGGCTTTGGTTTTGTGGATAAAAAAACTATCTGTAGGTTTTAATGTCACAAGTAGGCTATTGAACCATTAGATGAGAAAAAAACATTTTCGTTTCATGACATTTTCACATTTGATATTGAATCAGTTGTTTTCCAAGTTATTAGCATGACGCGAAGGTGTTGCCAGGAGACAGAGTAATGCAAGAAAATATGTATGTCTTCCTCAAACAGATGTGCTAATTTGAGAATTTCAGACAGTTTTCCACCTGTCACCTCATTGAGGGTGATCATATTTGTGTTAAATTGGGACATGCTTGCAAAGCCACATTTATCAATTTATGCTAAAACTTCACTAAAATGTTACATGGGCTAAAATACCATCTTTTGTTAGAAATGGATCAGGAACTCTTTGTCACGAGACAGAAAAAAAACCATATTTCTCCCTTCATGGGTTTTCACCTGCTTTCTGTAATGTTCACTCTGCACTTTATAAGTGCTAGTCAAGAAAAAGAAGGGAGGTGTCTGCGATTAATGTCATGGGGAAGAGATGGGAGAGTAACATACCTGAGAGTTTTACGGACCATATCTTCATCAGTGATGCCGTAGTACGTCAGTGTCTCGCTCCATACAGGGTTGAGTGTGTTGCGTAGGGTCTTGGTTCGAAGTTTATTGGCCTGAGAGACGGACAACAGATAGGAAAGTTTATTATTGACCAAGACCTGCTCATAATGATTGGCTTAGTGTGCTGCCTGTTTCCTAAGAGCTGAAAAGAGTTCATCCCTCGGGTGTCAGTTTTTAAGTAAAATGCTGGCAGTATTGTGTAAACAGTCTTGAAAATGAACAAAGCGTCTCCACAGCAGTTGAAAGGTTGTCAATGTATTGATGTTTTGGATGTGGCCATGCAAATGTATGCCCACTATTGATTACAAAGTACCTTCAGGAAAAGGATTTGAATCACAAGTTGTGTTTATATGAGACACCAGGCATGGTCAAAACATTGCAGAAGATTAAAGGAAAAATAATTGACTAAGGTTTCTTCTTCAGCTCTTTTAAAGTCAGAGAAAAATTAATGAGCTGCCCTTGGCACTGCACAACACCTTGTTTGGGTTCTGCCTGGCATATCTCTATTGGCTTTGCGATGGTAATCTGGTGCATGGACTGGGATCATGATTTTTCAGAACAGTCATCCAGCATAAAAAAGCAATTAATTAACAACAAGTTGATGAGAGGCTTGATTGCATGATTAGATGGAAATACTGCAGTTAATATGTAAGCCTGCTGCAAAACCGAGTGCTCTGAAATGTTCTCCCTCGCCATTGGTTTGTCACTGATGCATACAGCATCAGTTTTAATCCGTAATTAAAATGTTTAACAGGTAGCATGGTTTCACGAGTAGAATGTTGTCTAGAAGAATGCTCAAAGGACCATGCTTAACAGAATTAGAATATGATGATACTTGGTGTTTAGTCACAGGTTAATAACATCTTATTCATTTGACTTAAATCAATTAGCTGGTGTTGTTATTTGCCCAGTTGATGATAAGGGTCCAGATAATGAGGGTCTCGTAGATGTTTTTTTACTCAATCAGGCTGATCTATAATGGAAGAAGAAAGAATACTCTCTCTCTCTCTCTCTCTCTCTCTCTCTCTCTCTCTCTCTCTCGCATACATACACAAGTATTTATGTGTGTATGAGCACGAGTGAAAATTCCTGAAGCACAAAGTCTACTGCTGAGCTATCAGACTAATTAGACTAACTTCTGGGTCCCAATTCAAAATTTGCCTTCTGACAATACACAGAGACTGTGAAAAAACGCAGACTACATGACTGTTGCATACTGGATGGATTAATTGAAAAAAAACTACTACAAATGTTTTTAGAATAGGTTTTCAGAAAAAATAATTTGGAACTTGGTAAACTCAGCCCTGACTAATCAGATCACCCTTTCCGGAACACCTTGGTGAGAGAAAATCAAAACAGCAATGTAGTAAATAGTTCTTATATTAGTGGATAAAGTAATACTACTGTTAATGTTGTTTTCATCAAAACCTGACCTTTGAAATTTCACACTGACAAAATATATAAGGAAGAGTCCACACGCGGTAAAATAACCAATTTCCAAAAGCTTTATTTCTAATTGCAGCAAATATACAGGTTAATCAGCATTAGCACAAAGATCATCATTCTGATCATCTCCTCTCAGGTCTGGGTCAGGCTATAATATCCCATGAACATCATACATTACGTTTGCTCTTGCCAGGCAGTCTGAGAAAACTGCCCTTTTGTACCTTAGAAAGGTACAGGACAGACTCCACAGACACGTCATCATAAGTCTCTGACATTGCCTCCCGGAAGTTTTGCTGTCCGTAGGGGTTGCAGTCCTACGCTCTCCCTAGCCTTGGTTAGAAAAACATTCTCCATTGGATTCAGAAATGGGGAATATGCTGGCAACAGAAATGGTGAACCTGGAGTGGTCCTTGACCAGGTGCAAACCAGAGCAGGCTAATGGGAACAAATGTTATCCCAAATAACGGCATATTGGGTTTACTCTGGTTGCCTTGGCCCTCCTTCCTGTTGTTACTCTTATTATGCAACTGATCTAGAAATTGAAGAAGTTGTGCCATGTTGTATGGACCCATTTTAAAATGGGAATGGAGGATGCACTATTGTTGATGGCTGCACATACAGTCTATATGCACTGCACCATTTCATCCATCATAGTAACAACAAGGGTAGTGACTTGTTTTCACTTCTGAAAGCACAGACAATAGCTGTAGCCATGTAACAGCTTAGGTTGAGTTGCAGTAGCTGTCCAGCTTCTCTCGTAGTCTTCCCATGTATGAGCACATGATGAATTCTGGTGGCATGGATTTCATCAGAGATTACTTCTCTTGTTGTTATCCGCTTCCTCATTCTCTTCTTCCACTCTTGTCCTGCAACTTCGTTATAATTTGGATTGATTGTTCCAAACTATATGGAATTACTTCTTTTTAAAAATCTTGATTTTCTATTGATGGTAGTTTCATAGTTGTCAAATTTAATTTTTTTGTGCCTATAACGAAAATAAAGGGTCTTGATCTCAGTCTCTATTGACCTGCAATTCTGATTGGTGTGTTAAAATCTTTTAGGTTTAATGTTTGCAGCTACACAAAGGTGTGATCTTTGAGTTTAGACTATGATGACTGGATTTAATTATGTTGAGAATATGTGTTTGCTGAATTAACATATGAATAATGTAATAAATAATCTATTTAGCCCCCTTTGTGCAATGTTTTGCAGAAAGATTTTAGAGTATGTAAATATGTGTGGAAATAGAATAGTGTTTATGATTATGGGAAGTTTGTGTGTGTTTGGTTATGATGTAAGGCTGCCTCTTTCTATAAACAGACCTTTCAGCATCAGTGCAGTCAATTTGATCTCATTCCATCTCACATTGTTTTAACTTTGTGAGGTACAGTATGACTCTGTCAAGTGTATGTATTTGAGTGCGTGTGAGGTTTTAGCTAATGCCAAGTCACCTCTTCTCTGTGACCCAAGCGAAACTTACTGGGCTTTCACACTTGTCTACTTTATCGCGGATGGACTTGAATTACAACAGTAACCAGAAAGAGTTACTTGGATTTGGCAACAGTTAATTCATTTATGAGGTTAATTTTGTGAACAGAGATGCATCATGTTACTGATCCCAAGTAATTGTTTTAATTCCTTTATTGTTGCTAAGGAAACAAAACATTTTGCCTCCGTCATCAGGATGTCATGGTGTCCAGATGCATTCACCAGCTTCCACACTTAAAGAAGTACATGGCGCTGTAGGGATATGGATGCATTTCATTGTGTTAAAGCCCTACTAAGCAATTTCCTTTAGGATTTCTGATGGGGTTTTTTCTTCCTCTAAGATCCACCTGACCCTATTTATGCAGTTACGATTACCATACTGACTGAATAAGTGCTTATTATCATTATTATTTGTGGGTGCAAGGTGACATTTAGATAACGCAGCACTCACTGATTCTATTCTACAGACTTTATTACATCAGGCATTTTACTTAAGAGAATAAATCCTGGTTGTTTGTTTTCAGCTTAGACTGAAGAGGTCACCTGGTGAGTGACGAAACGTTTCCAAATAAACTTTTGATCCGGTTGAACTGATTCACCTCTTTTTTGTGATTTCCATACCTGGATTATTGAACATACATCAAGAAAAATCCTGGTTGGTTTTCTTTTTAAGTTGTAATGACTGCAATGTGCTTCACTTTTTTTAGTAACATTTTATTAACCATGGCTTGGATGTAAATGCTGATTCATTCTGTGCTCGTCACTGCTTTTTATGCCCTCATTATAAGTTAAATTGATTTGGAGCTATTTTTACCCATTTGTAAGAAAGTCATAGGGACAAAATGAGTACATAAGGCTGGCTGTTGATTTGTATTATATTTACTTTACTGCACAAATCTAAATACCATAGCACCCCAAGTGACTCTTAAACAGCTGTGATGGTTCAAAGGGGTGGCAAAAGGTAGCTCCTCCCTGAAATAGGGCTTGCAAACACATTTACCACCCTATTTACAGGCAATATAAAAAAATGGTGTTGTAACTTTATGATATCTCTCAGTAGTTGGTGTAAACTTCTTTACTCATAAGTTAAGAATTTACTTTACCCCCCTAGATAAAGGGGAATAAAACATGTTTTCCTACCACCTGACCTGGGAAAAAAATCCACCAATTGATGTCACCGCTATTTTGTTTCACCTCAATCATTGTGATCCCATTGGCTCTCCGTAGTCCACTGATGCTATTCCTGCTGGTGCTAAGTGACAGGCAGGGTTTCAAATCACTGTTTTTATGAACATTTTAAAGTCATCATAGAATACATAAATGTGTAGTGTAGGTGAGGTCAGAAAAAAATACTTATTAAGAAATACCAGACAAATTCATGACTTCATTATTGTTTACTGCTTTGTTTCAGAGATGTCTATATGATTTTTCTGTTTAATTTCTAAATCATAAATGGATATGGGTCTGATCTACATCTCTGACCCATTAACTCTCCATGGGCAGAGTCACAACTCCTGCTGATTCTCATGCAGGGGCCTTCTGGTACATTCCTGTATTCTATATTTAAACTAAAGCAAGTGTTTGCTTTGAGGATGCCTACCTTTTTAACACTCTCATCTGTGTTGAATTTGAGGAAAATGTAAGCACAAACTTATTGTATTTGATGCCTCCATCCATCCATCCATCCATCCATCATCCACTGCTTATCTGGTGTTGGGTCATGGAATTTCTTATGTCTGTTTATTGCAAATAAGATATAGTTTATGAGTTTTCAAGCATCATAACCATACTCAATGTTGTCCATTTAAAATCAAAGTAGCAAAGGAACTCAAAAGATCAGCCCATCATTATGTTTGATCCTGAATATTCAAAATGAAAATGAAATTGTTCCGCTGATCTTTGAACTTTCATTTGTGTGCATGCAGAGATTCCTACTTGTTTGATATTATTTGTAGGACTCAAAGCAGCTGTACTTTAAGCTTATTTTTAAATTAATGTGTTGCTGAGCTGTCTGTTTGTAAGAGTATGCCTCAGAATGAAGTGAGAAGGTTTATAGCACAAAAATCAAATTCCACCACTCCCTCCCCGGGTTAAACTAGTATCTCCTCAAATAATGGCATTATTATGGTTTATCATACAATGCAATACACCATATGTAATGTCAGATGTTTGAGTCTAGCTCACTAGGGAGTTGTTTTTATGGTTCCTCAACCATACGGTTTCTTAGACTGATACTCCTCCAAGCACAATTTTGTTTGCCAAAATTCCCCAGCCCTAACAATGCCAAGTAACAGATAGCGCCCTGTGCCCTCTTTGCCTCATGTTCTCTCAGTCAAATCAGCATGTAAAACATCAATTTCTTTCGCCCTGTGAAATATAATTGTATCATTTGCAGCAGTTTGGCCTCTGGCTAACACCGTCATAAACAAAATGAGCACTCAAAACTGTTTAGCTGCCAGTACTTCATTCATGCCTATGGTTTCTTTTTTAAACAGGGCCACACACGTTAGGAAACGAGCACCTGTTTTTGTCTTATAGAAAAATACTTTCATCATTCCAAAGAATACCCTAGTATGATCAACCTTTGATTGTTTTACAAAATAAATCACTGTAATTAAATGAAATTAGGGATTGTAAAGTTGTGGGTAATGTATTATATCTGTCAACTTTGTCTTCTGCAATTACTATGATTGTGAACAAATTCTCAGCAATGTTTCCTGTACTATTTTTTAATAATTGCTCAAAAGTAAATGCAAATGTCCTTCTTGCTTACCAGAGAAACAAATAACTCCACCCAATTGTGATCAGAGTGTGAGCAGAACTTATGACCTCCTCAGTGCCAGTTAATGAGGCACTGGGGCCAATAAACAGAGTCAGAGGAAAATTATTTAATCAAGTTTTAATGGGAACAAAATGCAAAGGCAGTTTAGGACTCATCATAACTCCCCAGAAAAAGAAAAAAAACAAGGCCAAATTATGATGGAGTGTTGTCTGCCATTTAAGGGAGGAATAAAGTTCTCAGTGAGAAGGTGGTTGAGCAAATTAATTTGTATTCCTCTTAAAGCAGTCCTTGTTTAATAATAGATTTGTCTACATGGTTAAAAATACCCGAACAGCCGACAGCCTTATAAACCAGTTGCTTTGTAATATCTGTTGATATAAATATTGAAATCATCAACTGCATAACACTTGCAATGACATACAAATGAAGGAACAAGAATGCATACATGAGTATTTTCTCCATTGAAAATCTGCCTACACTCTCAACTGTGGTCTATTTTTGACTTTTTGAATGTTTTATAACTGGAGGCCATCATGACTCAGGAAAGAATTGATTGTGTCTTTGTATTCTTTGCAGTCCTACTGCAAGGATTTCATATCGGCTTTCAACAAAACCAAAGTAAATTAACATCCATTGACAGTAAATGCCGATGTGGGTTCATCCCCCTTGACATTAAATTAGTATGGGGTTTCATCCATTTTATTAGTTTTTACATTATAATATACCACTTTGGCTGTTAATTTTAAGTTAGTGCAGAAACATATTTTTCACTTTCTATGAGCAAGGCATTGTTCATGCACTGAGGGTGGCATTATTTGACAACTTATTCATGTATTCATGAAACTTTGACACAGGTGTGAATGCTAGCACACCTGGCCATGTCAAATATATATTTCTGGTAATTTGGGGACCAGAGACACATTTGCAACCCTGGTGTATTGTGGCACGGTGAAATGGGGGTTGAATTAGGATGAAAACCTTATAAGCAGGTGGTGATGGGACAGGCATCGACTTGGCCAATCAAATCAGCTTCTGGTTAGGTCTGCACACTGGGTCATCAGGGATGCATCAAGTTATAGCATTGTTCTGTTATGCTGCAATCACTGTGTTTGTTATAACATTGTTCTATTGTAATGCAACATTGAATTGTGTTGATGTGTGTGTGTGTGTGTAGTCAGTCTAAAGTAAACAAACATTGTAGTGTTGACGTTACAATTGACGGCGTTATCCTTTCAAACACAATGCACTTTGCAAGTTGCTGCTATGGTACCCTTTACCAGTGCTATAGTGCAGCGTATTTTCCTTTTTGTGATGGGTGAAGAGGGAAATGGATCAGAATGCTATGCACGCCTTCTTTGTTAACTCAAATCTATGAAATACAGCAAAAGTAAATGCCACTGTACCACTGTAGTCATCCAATTATATGTACCATTCTTAGGCCATAG
>OMLC01047193.1:0-13948 GCA_900302585.1 Regalecus glesne | reverse complement strand
CCCTGCCTACAGTGAAGCATGGCGGTGGCTCAGTGATGCTCTGGGGCTGCTTCACTTCCTCTGACACTGGAAACCTGCAGTGTGTGGAGGACAAGATGGATTCAATCAAGTATCAGGAAATCCTGGGAGAAAATGTCATGCCATCTGTGAAGAAACTGAAGGTTGGGCATCATTGGACCTTCCAGCAGGACAATGATCCCAAGCATACCTCAAAGTCCACTAAGGCTTGGTTTCAGAAGAAGTCTGAAAGATACTAGAGTGGCCATCACAGTCACCTGACTTGAACCCCATTGAAAATCTTTGGTGGGTTTGAAAAAGGTGGTTGCAGCACACAAACCCAAGAGTATTAGTGAGCTGGAGGTCTTTGTCCATGAGCAATGGGCTAAGATTCCTCAGGAACACTACCAGAAGTTGGTGTCTGGCTATGCATCATGTTAGCAGCAGGTCATAACAGTAAAAGGGTGCTCTACCAAGTACTAAAGATGTTTTTCATGAGGGGGTTGAATCATTTTGAGGCTGCAGTAGTCATTAGAAGCAGCATTTTGTGTTGGATTTGGAGAAACCACCTGTAATATTAGTTGTATTGAGCTATTTAAAATGTTCTTGTTGGATCGGTTTTTTGTAACCGGCTGCTAGTTTGGATATTTGACTAATAAACCTGATTTGCAGTGGGGGTTGAATCATTTTGATTGTAACCGTCGATAATCATGAAAGATCAGAGTTGTTTTTTTGCGTCAAAAATGGGCCATTCTATACTTTGATCACATAGTGAAGCAGCGTGATCTGCTACCATGCCATCTCCTATGCCATGTTATCTGTAGATTTGGCTATCTGCAATACCAGATAATTTCTTTTTCCCTCTCCTCACTCCAATTTAAAATTCATACAATGTGAAAGATGATGAAAGAAAAATTCAAACTGCCATTTTCATGAGAGAGAAGAAAAGCCTTCTTCCTCAGCTCGGATGGTAGCCTAATGACTGGAGAGCTGACCATAGTATCTCTGATTCAAATATTCTTCCTAAATCAGATTGAAATACCAGAAAACAGAATAGGGACCCACAGTCAGGCTTCCGCTATTTAGGAAAAAATATCATATTTAAAATTATTTAAAGTAAAGAAGAAATGTTACAAAATGTCACACTTGATCTTTGAGCTGATCCGGTGATTACATATATGTTTCCTCTGATTTTTTTATTGTACATTGAGTTTGTCTGATGGGTTTTCATTTGTTGTCTGACACACACCAATTAATCAATTTGTCAGCACACATAGATACAAACACAAAAAAGAAAAAACTTGAACATCCTGACACATTTGTAATGGACAATGTCCACTCTTCATTATCTGCCATCTTGAATTAAACTATCGATTAAACTATCTTGTAGTCATTAAAAGCAGCATTTTGTGTTGAATTTGGAGAAACCACCTGTAATATTAGTTGTATTGAGCTATTTAAAATATTCTTTTTGGATTTGTGTTTTCAGTAAACAGCTGCAAGTTTGTATATTTGACTAATAAAGCTGATTTATACTGGGGGTTAAATAATTTTGATTGCAACTGCACATATCATTAAGTTACATAAGAGTTAACCTGAATTCATATAAATATTCACAGCACATGTAACATTAAAAATGCACTGTATGACACTAATGTAATATTGCAAATTGACTCATAAGTGAAACTTTCCAAGGCACAGCTGATGATGAAAAAGGGGAAAAAAAATCGGACTCAATAATCTAGGCAGTCAACAAGGTCAAAATAAAATGGAGCTGGGTGAATCACATATTGAACTGAGAGCTGAGAAAGACATTCAGTGGAATGTTGAAACATACTCGTGTTTTTGTTTTTAAACATATGTCCAAATGACCTGATTGAACTATTTTGTCCTTGGTGACAGAAAATATAATGGTAGCTGGAACTGTAAGTCAGCTACATGTGATATAAGACTAGAGGTTCACTGGCCATAATGTCTGACCCATAACCCAGATATGTCACATGACTAAACAAACCAATGAGAATGGCAGCCCAAATTACACAATGCGAATCAAAGATCTTATGGTAAATGACACACTTGCCCCATGCGCACACGCACAAGTTTATATTTGCAAATAATCATGCTTTTTTTTATCCACTGGCATGGCTCAATGGCATGGCTCGGTGGCTAGAGTGGTCGTCTGGCAATTGGATTGTTGCATGTCCGAGCCCCACACCTGCAGAGAAGCAGTTCTAGGTGTCCTTGAGCAAGACACTATTTCCCTAATTGCTCTGCCCAGTGATAGACTGGTGACCTGTAGAGGGCGTACCCCGCCTTTAGCCCTATGAGAGCAGAGATAGGCTCCAGTTCCCTGTGACCCGACATCGGATAAGCGGTTAAAAATGGATGGATGGATGGAATATCTTATTTGAATGTAGATGCAAAGTAATATGTAATTGGATGATTACATTTTTTTCAGAAGAATCACCATTCATGTCAATCAATGAACTTTTTATTAATGACAATTTATAAAAACACAATTGCATGTGAAACCAACCTATTGTGTGGCATCAAGGTACCGTTTATAAGGAGGGGGATATTTGTTTTCAGCTCAGACTGAAGAAGTCACCTGGTGAGTGACGAAACGTTTCTCAATAAACTTCTGATTCAGTTGAACTGATTCACCTGTTTTTGTGGTACATTATAGGTATTTACCAGACGCTCTTACCCAGAGCAAGGGGGCGGCATAGCTCGGTGGGTAGAGCGGTTGCCTGGAAAGCGGAAGATTGCAGGTTTGATCCCGGTCCTGCATACAGCATGTCGAGGTGTCCTTGAGCAAGACACTGAATCCCTAACTGCTCCCCGAGCGCCAGATGTTGGCAGCTCACTGCTCCTATACAATCAGTTGGGTCAAAAATCCAGAGGGATCAAATTTGCCCCCTGCGGGACTGATAAGGGAGTCATTATTATCAAACGTGCAACCTTCTGATCACCAGAAGACCACTTTACCCACGCAGATATGCTACCCATACTTACACGCATTGATACATATTTTTTCTGTGCTAAATATGATGACTCATGCGTTGTTTTCATGTCTATCACTGTTTTCTCTTTTTTTTAAAGCTCTCAGCAGACAAACTCAACACTTTTTACCTCCTTTCTGCTCCACCACAGCACTTCTACAGATTCTGCAGGCCATTACTAATTATATTAAAACTGTTGTTTGGGCATCCAATGAAGATTTCAGATATTTTATCTGTGTGACTAAGCTGCTAGCCATCGGAGAAGTCTCCATGTGATTTGCATCAATGCTACATGAGCACAAAAGCAGCTGCACCTGTAACATTGAGCATTAAATCCATATTGGTGGATTCTAACAAAACGTCTGTTGTTTCCACCAAACAACCGCAGGCCTGAGAAGCACGCCGTTCCCTTAGCTCCACAAGACGCTTGTGGAAAGAAGGGCTTTTGAACCACTGATCACAACTGAGTTAATTATTATTAACCAGTTTTGGAGGCATTCATTGACTTTGAACAATGGGCAAAATAAGTCATGTGATCTTTTCAAAGCCTGTCCTGACAACCATTCCTCTGAATCATTATTTGATGAAAACATTTTTTGCTCTTGGGGTTCACATACATATAGTTTAGGTCTACCAAAGATCAGGCCCAATGAATCCTAGTGTTACACACATACACAAACTGAACAATGTTTTTTCCCCGTTTTTTTTTTTTTTTTTTGCGGAGGGGTGTCAGTGTATGGGCCTCCTCTCGCCTTAAGGCAAACATATCGACTTACTGGATTCATAATGTTTGATTCATAAGGCCCTGGTTTTAGATATCCACCTATCACCTTTAGAATACCTATTTCTACCTCTGACAAAAAAGATAGGTCGATGTATGTTTTGTTTTCTTCCCCTCCAGTTGCCCTAGACAATCTGATTAGCATGTTGTCTAAACCCTGTGCACTTTAGCCACACACACCTTATATTTGATTTTGCCTTAACATCTCATCTATCCAGACAAAACTGACTGAGCTCACATGATCTTATCCAGCACCCTCTCTCCCCACGATAATGAAATTAGAAAGATTCAAGATCATTAGGTTTTATACCACTGAGCATATTTAAGACATCAAAAGAAAAACACTAATCATTTTTTTCAACCTTGTAAGCTTAGTCATATAATGCATATGTTAAACAATTTACACCGATATAATATTGAAATTGATGTTTATCAACTTGTTTTTCAGGAAATAACTAATCACTTCAACTTCCTCAAAAGCACCCATGTTTTTTAAATATATTTTATTTTGTTCCCATTTTTTTCCTAGCCAAATTCCCCAAGTTGCCTACTGCTGTGTCAGTCGCTTTGATGCCCCTCTAGAACGTTGACAAGAAGGATGAAGCCTTAGCATGTGAGTCCTCCAAGTCACGTCTAGCCCTCACATCACGATCTCATGGGGGAAGCACAGTGCTTGATTGTCAGAGGAGAACGAAGAAGAGTACTTTCCCTTCACTTAAGCAATGAGCGCCCGGATGACACTAGCAAACACATAATACTTTATAAAATCTATACCCTATACCCATGTGAGGCTTAGCCAATTTTACCCCACTAACTTTGGACCTTCGGCCAAGGTTGAAAACAGCGCAGGTGGGATTCAAACACCCAACTGCATGATGCAGAGATGCACTGAAAATTACATTATTGCATTACACACATTTAGCAGACGCTCTTATCCAGAGCGACGTACAAGTTCATAGGGTCAAGGTACAAAGGTTACTGGAGCAACACTAGAAGCTAGATAACTATCCTAGTGTCATCATAAGACTCCGATGCAACATCATATAGGTGCCCTACGACATCAGAGGCCCCCAAAACAGCCATGTTTTTGTGATTTGTCACCAAGTCTGAGGGCGCAGTATGCCACCCAATCAATCCTAATGAGTTAAAACACATCACTCCATTTTTTTTTCCAGACTGAAACAGTTTTGCTTTGAATGCCATTTCACATTATAATCAAAGTCAAAGGTATTGTTCAAGGAAGGATTGACAGAAGTGACTGAGAGAAGAAGGGTAGTTTTAAAAATCCATTTGTCTATTTTCTCTCCTTAGTTACTTCTCCAAAGCTGCTTATTAACAAACCAGTGGCTGTGATATTCCATGGATATCATTCTAACCTCTGGTTTACTAGTTTCTGTTGACAACAATAGCTGTTTCCAGACACAAATATGTGAATGATTGCAGGAAATGATACTGCAACCATACTGATCACACTTTTTAGACTGGATTATGTGGACCAAAAGTGAATGTTCCTGTAGGTAATTGATCCATACATATTTTTTTCAGAGTTTTTTAGCCTAAGATAAGGTCAGCAAGAGACATTTGCAGGGGAATTGTCAAATAGATGAGCCAGTTTGAAAAAGCTGCACCGGGATATTAAACCAGGCAGTAAGAAACTATTCTGGTTCAAAAATAGATCTATGGATGTTCAGAAGAAGGATTTATTCTGTTCTTTTAAAGATGATCTTTGATCTATAAAAAGCGATATTATGTAACATTTGTTATTTGTATGGAGGTTCATGTGTGTGTCTGTGTCTGTGTATGTGTGATAGAGAAAAGGTCAGTGAGAGAGAAAGAGAAACACTTTTTGGCTTTGAAAAACCTTTACCTTTACCTTTATCAAATGATAACAAGAATTCCATCATTAAAATTTTTGAGAGAAGGCAGATGTGTGTATATATATAGAATATATATATAGATAGATAGATAGATACATACATACATAGATACATACATAGATAGGTAGATAGATAGATAGATAGATAGACAGTGAGCGATCCTAAAATAACTTTAACTCACTGATTTTCATGAAGCCATTTATTAAAAGTAGTCATTCTGGGGTTTTGAATTCAAATTTGACTAAGTAAGCCTTGAGCAGCCTATGTTCCTTTTTGTGTAGAATGCCCTGTCCTTAGCCATTCTACAGATGATAAAAGCCCTTTTACATTAGTGGAAAAAGTCCTTAAGTGTAGCTCCTCTTTTCCCTTTGATATTCCTGAGAAACCGCCTTAGCCTTTCAAGAGGATCAAAAACAGTTCCATCCTTATTTAACAGTCACTCCACATGTTCTTCCTAAATTGACTTCTTCAAAGCTTTAATAGCCTTACATCCATTTCATCCCTTATCAGAAATCTTCTGTGTGTCTTGGTGAACCATTCTCCTCCACAGACGTGAGTTCTTCGGTCAACTCTTCACTGACCGTTCTCTCCTCGCTGAGCTCCCTCTGGTTTGGAGATGTCCTTCATCATCTACCTTATGCCCATCTTCAACTACTTTGCCGACACTCCAAATTTGAACTTGTGCCTTTTTCAATTTCAATCTTATCTGGCCACTCTGCTCATCAACAGCCCCATTCTCGTTGTTCACATCTGGTACACTTTATTCAGGCTCCCCCGAGGTCAACCGGATGCCACTCCTCTCATTCAGGGGATAACCTTTCCGAATTGTGACAGCTCCTTGAACAGTGCATCATCAGTAATAAAAGGGGGCACATTAGACAACAGTACTTTCTTTGTTGGAGCAGTGACTAGCGTTACAGACACAAATGCTCCATACACCGACGCGCCTTCTCTGACCACCTGCTGTACTTTATCACCCTGGTCCAGGAAACCACCAATATCTGCAGCAGCAAACATGGCCCTGAACCTTGTGGTGCATTGCCTTTCAATTGGATAAGTAATCAATGGAGTGAGTGGGAAACAAACATGGCTTTTCACCAACAGTCAAAAGCTTGGATGTGCAGTTTGCATGAGAGCAAAAACTCTACAGCCTGCCGAAAGGGCAACTGGCATGCATCTGTCAGAGGAGTGGATAAATGAAGACGTCAGCAGCGAGCCACAGAACAACTTACAGAAAAAAAAAGACGAGCACCGAGACAGTTCGGCCCACAAAAGAGCAGTTGAAATTTCAGAGATGAGGGAAAAGGATTTGCTCCGAAAAAAAAGGTACTGGAGGTAAATGTGTATTTAATGCAGGGAACATTGGCATCTTTAAGTTCTGGCTAGGCTATGGTGACAAAGGAAAAATGGACTTACACAAAGCTCGCAGCTGTAATGTCCCTACAATAAATTAATGGACTAAATATTGAAAATCTGCACAAATCTGACCATGCTTGTGTGGAAAAAGATGGGCACATCACTATGGCTATGTGCATGTATGTTGATTGATATACAGTATATCAATCAAGGGATGAGACGGATGATAGGCTGACGTCGATTTTTCAAATGCCAGTCAATCTACCCAGACTACCTTTGTGATCGACTGGTAGACCGCAATCAATGTATTGAGTACCCCTGTGACCTAAGAGAACTACAAACCCTGTTGCTAAAACTGCAATGAAGCTAAACTTCTTTAGTGGATGCAAGCTGTCAGATTCAACAGGCCATTGACATCTTGACTGCAATGAAAGCCAGCGGAGGAAAATCAACGCAAAAGGTGCAATCACGCATATCAGCAGGGCAGTTTAAAGATGTAGAACAGTCAGAGAGCAAGCCGAAGATTAATCATCTCTAATTCAGTCAGTCTATAATTGACAGTTTGACGAAGCTCCTTCCTGACCTAAACCTTGTAAAGACATTAAGACTGCTGGAAAGATGCTTTTGGCCACAACAGCACAATACTTAGATCCTGTGTGGTGAGGCTGAGGTGCGTGCATTGGCAAAAACCCTAAGAGAACCTGCCCAAGAGGCCATTGAGGACTTTCAGGACTTTAAACTGCAAAACAGCCCACCTGGTAAAACGCTGTTAAAAGTCCAAACATTAAGTCTCACCTACTTGCCCACCTCCGTCGAGAATGAGGGAGGATTTTCTTCTGTGAATTTCACTGACAGGTACCGCGACAAGTTATGTGAATGAGGCCTCTCCTCACTTCTCTTCCTTGACTTGAATGGAGCACCCATTGAGCGATTTAACCCCTGCCTTTTGAGTCCTTGTGGATTAAAGCCGCCCACGAGCTCTAAACATCCTAAGTTACAGGACGGAAAGCCAAAAAGGAGGAACCTCCGAGCCCCGTGGTCACTTCTGAATTTAAGCAAGAATCACAGAATTAATTGATTTAATTGTGTGTTTGGACTGGCTTTGGTCCTATTTATCATTAGTGTATTTTTATGAGTTATGATAAGTCTGTTTCTGAAAAAAAATACCTTTGCTTTCATTATCTGTATTGCAATGGCATTTGTTTTAACTACAAACAAGGATTGTGCAATATATTTAATACTTTAAATGGTTACAGTCAGCACCACTTCCCCATATATTTTGGGGAGTAAAACTTTGCACATCCTACTTTACTAGGATTTTAATAAGTATTTTAATCTTATCAAGGTGAAATGCCACTTAAATACTTTAAGGCTTTTAACGCATTTTCTATCACCCGATCCTGTCTTATAAATGCTGTCTTCTGAAGATCAAACTGCATTACCATGATCAAGCAATTCTTCTACCTGATTGGTTATAGCCTTACAATATTTTCACTTTCAAGTCAAAGAGTTTGGCCTACTCTCAGATCCAGGTACTTTTATTTTTGTTGAGAAAAACAAACGGTTTCTTAGATAACAAAATGCTACAGACAATGCACATATCCACAGCTAGGTGGAATTCCAACATGGTGGCAAGGAGAAAGTCTTGTGACCTTTGGGAATAATGGCTACAGATAGCTAGCTTTAGCATGTCTTGACTTCTGTAATGTTATTTGTTTTCCTGTATGTCCATCACACAGAGGGTGCCCTAACAAATATCACTCAGGTTATTGTGACACACACAGTCTCCAGTGGCAGTTGCCGCACATGCCATGAAAAAAAAGACATCCTGGCCAGGAAGAATATTTAGCAGGAACACACTAATGGATATTAAATTGTAGGCTAGGCTATATGTTGATTTAAAAATATTTTAACTTGCCATTATAAAACGACCCCACTGACAGCCTACGTGTTACTATTTAAGTCATACTAATGGCGTGTTAAAATAGGAGCCTGGCCCAATGAAATATGTACTGGAATAGACATCCCATTTTCCATTGAAAGAGCCTTTTGATTATGTTAACAAGAAAAGACAGTCATTACCATTAAGCCATTGTTTAAATTTGATGTCTCTGGTTTTGATTTCCATCGTATTGCTGTAACACCACCAATTTCCCCCTTTGGGACTAATAAAGGGATATTTTATCTTATTATCCTGTAATTACATTAACCGGGGCTGTGGTAGTTCAGTGGTTAGAGTATCTGCTTCGGGAACTGACAAGGCAGAAGAGGTGGGTTCAAACCCACTTTGGGGGGATCAGGAAGGCCATCTGGCCTGAATATCCCCAAGCTCCATCGAAGTCTGTCCTCTCCTACAATGCGGGGACTAAGTGTGACACATCTGAGTAGAGTGTCTGCTTTCTGACTCAAGACGGCACAGAGGCTGCTGTATAAGACTGATATATGATGCAGAGGCATCGGTTTGTGCAGTGATCCAGAGGACTGGTGGTTATAGGCTGGATCTCCCACTATTGATAACGGAATGGGCAAAGCTGGATATTGCTGGGCTCTCAGGATTCTATATGTCAGTACTGAAGGCCTAGCCTAGAATCTGCTAGAAATTTCATGAGCTGAGTAGATAGAGGCGGGGCCATAAGTGTGGGAAGAGCTGCCCCTCCACAACCCATTACCTGGTGAGGCATAACTCTTTGTGAGGGAAGGTAGTTCTGGTCAGGTGAAAAAGGGGACTGGAAAGACATTAAGGAATTGGCAGTGCAACTAGAAGTGATATCACTGAGGTCTCTACAAATGCTCACCAGAGTGGTGATGGCGGCCTGCTTAAGGTTGCCAAAGGATGGATGTGTGCCTAAATTTCTCTTAATTAATATTATAGTTAACACAAGGCAATGGCAGAAAGAGGATAGGATGCTTCTAATATTTGATACTTCAGGACTGGGGAGGCGAGGGGAGGGGGGTGTTTGTACATGGTGTCCATGATGATCAGACACCTTTTGGAGAAGGTGAGGGAATTGTAGAGACAACAACACCTTCTAGGGCAGGGCATGGTTGGGTTCTGGTGGAGTTTGTTTTTTAACAATACCCCTCTCTCCAAGGGCAGAGAATTTGAATGGGTTGGTCGCTCAAGGAGCTATGGCCGCTTATGATTTTCTCCATATGGTGGATCCTATGGGCTCCTAAGGGGTGAGTTGGGGTTGAGTTACCATTCCTGTGAAATACTTGAAAGTGTTTTTGTTTTTTTTCTGTAGTTTTGTGAGACCATTATTTGAGCTGCTGTTAATGGTATTTAGAATGCTGGGGGAGGGACTCACCGTGGGGCTGAGGTACTCACATAGGAATGGAGCAAAGTGCACACAAGTGAACTTATTTGGCCAGGCTAAGGTTGCACCATGGCTTACAAGGAGGAACAGGGTGACAGGGAATGGCTGAATGGATCCAGTGGTCTTATTCCCGGTACTTGTCACTGCACAACTGACAGTAGAATACAAGCATTTTGACTAGGTGAATAATACTGCAGTATTTGAACATGTCTAGTGTTTACGGAGGGGGAAATGTGTTGCTCAGTAACTGACAAAGTGTGTAGTGGATTTTGTGATCTATATGTAAACAACCATATCTAAAATTGAACAGTGTGTAAGTATACTGGCGGGGGTCTGATATATGTAGCTGGTGTGTATGTGTGTGAGTGTGTGTGTGTGTGTGTGTGTGTGTGTGTGTGTGTGTGTGTGTGTGTGTGTGTGTGTGTGTGGTGGTCTATGAGGTGTCCCTATACGTTTGCCTTTTAGGTCTATGGATACTTTGTTTTTGTTTTGTTAGGTGACTGTTCAATAAACAACATCAAATATTTCCCTTTCTACCTCTCCCCTCTCTCTCACACACACATAGATGCACAACCACACACATACCCCGTATTTTCCCTCCCTCCTAAATCTTCTACTGAACATTAAGACATTAATATCATAATCAAAAGAGAAATTTAGAAAGCAATGTTTCAATTTACCAGAGCATTTTCACTTTGATGCATTTGGTACAGGGGCGGCATAGTTCAGTGGGTAGAGCGGTCGTCTGGCAATCGGAAGGTTGCAGGATCGATCCCCGGTCCTGCATGTCAAGTTGTCCTTGAGCAAGACACTTAACTGCTCCCCGATCGCCATATGTTGGCAGCTCACTTCTCCTATACAATAGGTTGGGTCAAAATGCAGAGAAATCCAAATTTCCCCTTATGGGACTGATAAGGGATTTATTTTTATTTATTTATCATTATTTGTGTCCTATGGTATAGTACAGGCAGGGTGGGCCACTGCTCATTTGTTCCTGAAAGACTAGAGCCAATTTCTGTCTACAGCACAAAACATGACGAAACTAATTTCTTTTTCTCCTCTATGTATGTACTTTTACTTTCACACATTACTGTAAATATTCCAAATTGAAAAACAACCCCTGACTGTCACACTTCCTTGGTTACCATTTAGAGGGCCAGAAAAATAGTTTTAGAAATCCAAATCTAAAATAAACACAGGTCGTGATCACACTGGAAGAGTGATGAGACTTCAGAAAGCGTGCAGAGGTAATTTAATGCAAGAACTCTAAAGCTGTGCGACTATTTCTGTGGATAACTGTCTGTTTAATTTCTTGAAAAATAAAGATTCTCTTTATGTTAAAGACATGTCGAATACCAAAAGAAAAAGGTAAACGAAAGGAGAGGAGGGACTTGGACTCACTATAGAAAAACTACAGACTAACAAAGACAAAGATGATCACAAAAAAATTTGAATCAGTTCATCTGGAAAAAAAGTTTACGGAATGAAATGTTTCATTGTGGCCTCCAGTGGTGTAGGGGATTAAGACAGCTATGTTCAGTACATCTCTGAGTCATGCAGTTGAGTGTTTGAATCCCAGCTAAAATGTTTCCAACCACTGACCGACCAAGACACTTAACCCCTAACTGCTCCCCGAGCGCCAGATGTTGGCAGCTCACTGCTCCTATACAATAGGCTGGGTCAAAAATGCAGAGAAATCCAAATTTCCCCTTGCGGGACTGATAAGGGAATCCTTTCTTTCCTTTCTTTCTTTCATAGTTAGTAGGTCATAATTGGCCAAGCCTTACATGGGTATAGGGTTTAGGTTAGATAAAGGCTTCTGGGTTGACTAGCGTCTCCCTCTGGGTCGTCCGGGCGACCTCCAATGGCCAATGCTTTCCCCACCAGACCAGGATGTGTGGACTAGTGAGGGCTAGTGGTCATGTGACTTGGAGGAGACACATGCTACGACTTCCTCCTTCCTGTTGACGTTCTAGTGGGTATCAAAGAGACTGACCCAGTAGTAGGGAACTCAGAGAATTCTGGTGTGAAAAAAATATGAGGATAATTCTTTTCTTTTTTTTTTTAGAAAGAAAAAAAAGAAATGCTTTATCACTCGTACAAGTAACATCTTCAGTCTAAGCTGACTGCAGTACTTTCCTTACCTGGATTATTCAGTATGCATAAGGACACTACAGAGGATGTCTAACTAGCAGGAAATGGACCAGCAACGTGTCGGCCCTTGACCCTGAAAGGAAGAGGAGGAGATCCCCACGCACTGCACCAATATACCTCAAGCCTTAAGCCATTGGCTCTTGAGAGTTTGTGACAGAAAGTTGGGTTTCTGTTGCCGTGTGTAATTTGGTGTCTAAAGGCCGTGTCACCTGACGGCATGAATGCTTCCACTGTTGGTAGATACAGCACTATTGTATGAAGATGAATGCCTAAATGAAACACACAACCTTTCTATATTCAATCATCAAAAACAGCATCAATGGTCTTCATCACAAGGATCTTAATGTAGACCATCTGTATGTCCTAAACTGTGTCTACTTTGCTTTGCTAGGCAAACTAGCGGAGTAGTAGTGTCAGCCAAATCAGTATATACTCAGCAGGTGAATTAAAACACCATCCTTATTTGGAAACACATTAGCCAACACACATTATCATCCCTCACATAAATATCTACCTCATAAGGAAAGCGAAATATTAGAGAAAGGTGATATGAATGGAAAGAAAAGAAGAGGGATATAATGATAGACTTTATATGACCCTTAGGTGAATTTAGAGTCTATCTTTATAGTCTAGCACATCAGCCAGCATGCACATTAGCATCTGTCTCACACAGAGAGCTAGGACAGGAGGGAAATAAAGAGAGGAGAGTAAAGGGGAGAAGAGCAAGATTTATACATAGTAGGTAACTTCAACATTCATCTTTATAGGGTAACATAAGCCAAGACTCACATTATCATCCCTCTCATAAAAACACTAATGCACAAGAAATAGAGAAGGTTGATAGCAAGGAGAGGAAAAAAGAAAAGAGGACAAGGAATAAAATTGGAGGGAAAAAGGAAAAAAGTTGAGAAAATGAAGCAGGGTGCAGTGCTGCTGAGGGTTTTAGGTAAAGTTAGGAGTCTGTCTTTTTACTATACGTGGCAAAAATTCCACATTAACATTTTACCATGCAGAAAGCAGAGGAGAACAGAAAAGAAGAGAGGGCAAGGTGCTCATTCCATTGTCTGAAAGAGGATGCCAAGATATCTCCTGCCTGAAAAACTGAAAGCTTGTATGTACACAAAATGTTCTAGTTTGAAAATATAACAAGGGAAGAAAAGAAGAGGTGAACATATTGGAAAGGTAACAACAGGAATGTGGTAGGGAGATAGCAGAGGGAGTTCTATTGAGGAATTACCAAATTGTGTGTTGTGTGTGTGTGTGTCTGTGTGTGTGTGTGTGTGGGTGTGGGTGTGTGTGTGTGTGTGTGTGTGTGTGTGTGTGTGTGTGTGTGTGTGTGTGTGTGTGTGTGTGTGTGTGTGTGTGTGTGTGTGTGTGTGTGTGTGTGTGTGTGTGTGTGTGTGTGTGTGTGTGTGTGTGTGTGTGTGTAACTGTATCTAGACACATCTTTGTAGGTCTGTGCTT
>OMLC01047192.1:0-17843 GCA_900302585.1 Regalecus glesne | reverse complement strand
ATATACATTATTCACAGATATTATCAACAGAGCCCTCAAAACTATCATTCAATAACCAATCCGGAGAGGTTTTACTGTGGGTGACCCCTGACCCTCAGCCTGGTAGCCTTGGGGGATGTTTGACCTACACTTAGTGTAGTCTGTAACTTTGCTTGTCAGGGCTGATCAGAAATGAGGAAATCATTGTTGTTTTGTTATGACTGCAATCACAATGATGAGGGTAATGATGAAGACAACATTATTATCCAGGGTTCGAGGAAGTGTTCTTCCTCTCCGGTGTAACTATATGCTATGGTCTGTTAGTATGAGTGAGGACAGGGGAGGAGAACCATGCACCCCCCCCCTTTGCTCCTGTTCTGTCAGCACTAGAGAACAAGCAATGAGACAAGGTGCTGAAACAACCTCCTCCCTGTGGGACCCCCAAACCCCCCCTGCTGCCTCCGCTTCACACAGACATCACACACACACACACACACACACTTTACACTTTAATACACATAGGTATGTACGTGTGACACACATAGGACACAAAACACACATGTGATCACACACGTCACATTCACATGTGTAGAAACACACACATAAACCAGGCTTGTACACTTAACACGCACCTGTAAGGTGTGTACACACACACACACACACACACACACACAGACACACGTATCTCCTATCTGTGTGTGGAAGCATGTCTAGAATAATCCCAGTGCTGGTCCAGAAGACCTGCACAGCTGAATGTGATAGCCAGACGAGGAGCCATGGCCTCCTGAGGGGGAGGATCATGATGGAGCGGAGTCAGGGGCAAGAGGCGTATCATAAGAAACACATTAGATATGAAATGCGTAGCAAGAGGGGAATATATTTCTCATTAGAAGTAAGGGATCTGAGTGACATCGCCCAGGAGGTCGTCTAGGACCTGGAAGGTCGGTGGTTCCACCCAGCGACTGGAGGTTGGATAAGCAGTCAGTGATGGACGGAGGGATGGATCTGAGTGAAAGATTAACGTCGCAGCACCAGCAGGCTGAAGACACGCTGCTGTGCGCCAACCGGGAAAGCGCTCACTGAAATGTGACCTCCAATCCTGCAGGTGGCAGGCTGCTGGGTTGAGAGCAGAGGACTCACCATGAGAGGAAGTTGGATTTCGCTGCTGTTGTCGGCAATCTTGTTATCATCCAACTTTCAAATGGACTTCCGGTGAGCGATTACAACGCCTCAACAGAGTCTGGGTCCATCGGACCTGTTTAAGCAACAGAGACCCCCGTGTCGTGGGTCTCTGTGTGAGCCATTCCATTTCCATCAGGCCTTCTCTATATGAAATGACACTTTCTTAAAGGGGCCGCGTCCTGCTTTAGCATTACTGTCACCGTTTGATGCACAGCACCAGATTATAGCTTGTAGCTAATTCACGTGTGGAGTCCCCGCATGTCTTTTGATGCTGAAAGGAAACCGGAGCACCCGGAGGAGACCCCCCCCCCCCCACACACACAGAGAGAGACGGGAGGAGAACACGAAAACCCCACACAGAAAGGACCTGGGATGGGATGTGAACCAGGAGGCAACAGCGCTGATCTCTCAACACCTGGACAGTAACATGGTAAGTGGCACCCATGACATAAAGCTGAGCCTTGTCAGAGACGAGACACACTTACATCAGCACGACTACACAGACAGGCACGCCTGCTAACCTGGATACGAGTATGGCGATCTGCATACGTACATTGTAGTGACACACTGAGACACACACACACGTGTAGAATTTGATGCACATGCTTGTGCACATGCATCAACACACACACTCACACACACACACACACACATCCACAGGCATCAACACGCAAAGACACACATATGCATTTGATATGGACAGTCCCATCCACAGTGCTGGACACGTTCATGCACATATGCATATCATGCTCTTTCTCACTTTCTCCCTCGATTTCACACACACACACACACACACGCACGCACACACACACACATGCAGGCACATATATTTCTAATGAAATCCAGACTCTCCTCAGGGAGGCAAACATTGCTTTACACAAAATACTTTGTCCAAAATGTTTATTATCCTTGCCGAACCTTCACACTATGAAAATAAAGGACATCGAGGGGGAATGTTGCTGCAGGCTGTGTGCGGTCGCTCATCCAGGAGAGACACAGAGAGGGGGGAGAGAGGGGGGTGAGAGAGAGAGAGGGGAGAGAGAGAGAGTACCTACTCTTTATCTTTTCCCATTTCTCAGGCTCCCTTGCCTAATTCAGTTCATCCAGACACATATTTTCTTTTATGACTTTATCTGCACATCTGCCATCATTTCATCCATCTATTCGACTGTGTGTCCATCCGTCCATTTTTTCATGTTTAGCATCAATCAGATTCATGTGCTAAGCTATTCATCCATCATCCATCCAGCCAGCCAGCCACCCATCTATGTTTTTTTTCATGTTTATCATCTATCAGATATTCATACACTAAGCTATCCATCCATCCATCGATTTATCCATCCATCCATTCATCCATCCATCCATCCATCCATCAATTCCATCTGTTCATCTATCCTCAAACCCATGGTCATTTATCTATTCATTCATTCAGGCACTACCCCCCCACCACTATCTATTGATCAAGTGAGCGATTAGGCCATCCGTTCTGTTCATCCACCTGTCTCTCTGATGGTCCATCCATCCATCCATCATCCATCTGTCCGTCTCGCCTTCCACTTGGGTGGCAGGCATCCCACAGGTTCTGCTGGCCTGACATGTCAGAGGGGAGGGCCTGTCTTTCAGTACTAGTATCCAGGCCAATGTGTTAGGGAGTGATGCTGATCCTCTGCCGAGGTGCACGTCCACGCACACATGCACACGTATATATATATAAACACACGCACACACACACACACGAGAGAGAGAGAGAGAGAGAGAGAGAGAGAGAGAGAGAGAGAGGAAACGGGCATCCCCTTCAGAGATGAGCCAGATGATAAACAAAACGAGCCCAGTACAGGGGGTAATTTATTGGTTTAGCTAGTCGAGTGCCTCAGCTTCGAGAGTGCTCTATCACTGGGAGATGAGGTGCAACTAAAACACAAGGACATGAGGAGAAATGGTGGTGGGGTCATAAGGTAACTACGGAGAGGACTGGCTCTGCAGAGGATGCCACTATTTACAAAAGATCTTCAGCTCGGGTAACTAAAACTATTAGTATAGCCGAGTCAGTGGATAGCTGTTTGAAGGGAAAATCCGCCCGTATATATAACTGCTATTTTATCTCTGCGTGTTTCACACTTTGGTCAATCTTTTAAACTATGAACAAATCCTTCCCTAAGCCTGATCAGAGAATCAGGGGTATGATCTTGTTTTCATCACCGGACACCACTAAGAGGAGATCCATTGCCAATATAGTGGCTGACTTTTAAGACTTGTAAATTTTCATTTTAAAAGTGAACCCTTTTCAAGAGCCAACTGGCTTTTTGTTAAGTGTTTGCAGGGAGAGTCACAATAAAAAAATCTCGATATGTTTTTATCAAATGGATATTTCATTTAGGTTATAATGTGTACAAGACAAGCATTCTCCAGCGTTGAATTGAGAAAATTATTTTTCCTCTCAACCCGCAACATATTGAATCAGAAATGGGGCTACAGAAGACTTAATGTGACTACTGTAGCTATCATTTCTCCTTTTCTACTCACTCTGTACCACTAATTAACTTATCTGATACCTCATATTCATATCCACAACTGACATATGGCTGCAACTGCAACGGTGGATTGAGAGACGAAAATGAGATATTTAAGTGCTGGTTATAAAATATCTGCAACCTGAACACACGGGAAAAAAATAAGAAAAAAAATGTTTGACCCTTGCTAATATCAGAGACGTCTGGTCAGCCTTGCAGAGCGGAGACTGTTAACCCCCAGTATGGCATTGATTAGGGGTTACTGCAGCATTGTAACCTTTTCACAGTCAGCTTGGGTGGTGAGTTAGTCAGACAATCTGAACAAAAAGAGGGAGGGATCACATGTGGTTAGCATTTAAACTGAGGATCAGCATGACAGAGGGTCTCAGGAGTCGTTCCTTATCCTAGCTAATGTAAACAGCCAAGGTGTCAAAACTAAACACATTTTCCTGCTCCCCGCACTCACTTATTCTGACAAGAAAATGTACATCAAAATGCATCTTGATGTACACACACACATTAGCCAACCATGCACATGCTGATCAACAGCTGAGGTTTTAGACAACTCACATACATACGTATATATACACTCACCAAAACGCAAAGTACCTCTCTTTCCCCCTCTGTCTCAAATTCAGACATGTCTTCATGGTCATGAAGTAACAGTTGTCCATATTACCAAAGCAGACATTTAAACATTAAGAAGCTAACCATGAACTAGAAACATATCAACACAATACAGAAAATAAACATAGTGTATTAAAGAAAAATAAGACAATAAATCATCATTCAGCATATTAACATGTGTCAGCTGACTGTCCCTCATCTTCTGGCAGGCAGCCTATTGGCTGCTGCTAACCTACAGCTGTCTAGCTCCTCCCCTAGTAGGACTGGTAGTTTCTCCTCATCCAGTCATTTATGGAAACCTTTTCTTTGTTGTTCCAATAGTTGAAACCTGTTTCTCTCAGGTGTGTGTGTATTGTTCACATGTGGTGAACAATACATCTCTCTCTCTCTCTCTCTCTCTCTCTCTCTCTCTCTCTCTCTCTCTCTCTCTGTCTCTGTCTCTCTCTCTCTCCCTCTCTCTCTCTCTCCCTCTCTCAGTATCAAGTCTGTTTTATTTGTATTGCCCATTATCACAAATTTGCCTCGGTGGGCTTTACAATAACATTTTATCCTCAGACTCTCACATTGGCTCAGCCTCCCAAGATTTTACTCCAAACATTTACAATGTTGTTCACCAACCTCATAGCTCTAAAGAAGGAGTAGAAATAACTGCTTGTCAGTCGCCTGCATGCTTGGGATCACTGTTGTTGACAATTGATGGAGATTTGAACCCTGGGCGAGTCTGTAATCTCTACCGTAAGGAGGGAAGTGCTCATTTTCCAATGTCCTTAGCCTCTGATGAAAGGACTAGAAAGAAATGTAATATGGGATTAATATGGATATTCACCCCTGCATGAAGGTTCTTATCTTCTGGGGCTTTTGAAGCTATTGATGTCAATGCAAGTGCATTGCACAGTGATTACGTTTGATGCAGAGTAGACCTCTGGTTCTTTATGTCCAGCACATAGGTAGCCTAGTTGTAAGGGAATTTGGCCCACAGTTAGAAAATCCTAAATTTGATCACAGTCAGCAACAACTGTGTTCAGTTTGCAAGTACTCCTCAGCTAGGGCCTTGCTCATTCATTAACATTTGCTGGTCGAGGGTTGTCATCCAAATGTCTTGGATATAAAACTTATGCCTCTCATGTGAACACTAAAGAAACCAAGACTGTCTTTTGGGGTAAATTTTATACTGTAGGCACTAAAATACAGTCATTTTATTTTTAGAAGTTAAAGATTATTTCCATTTTGTCTTCTGCTTTTAAAAATTGGAGATGCAGGATAAACCTATTTCAGCCTTGATGAAAGTTTCACTTTGACAACAAATTTGGTGCAGATGACTGATGTGGACCTGCCGGCCTATACACAGATTATAGATAGATTTCACCTTCCATCTCTCCTTCTCTCACTTGAAGACTTCGCATAAATCTCATGTCTCAATGCATGTTTCATAAAGACCTCCTAAAGTCTCCATGGGCACATCACAAACATGCAAGCTAAATTAGGTTTTGAGTTGTAAAGGTGCCAGTTGTAAACATCATCCACGGCAGTGTCATGTACATCTCCATTACGCACACCAGGTACAGGGGACATGTTCTTATATGGTGCTTGGTGGTACCATACCAGCACACCACAATGTTCCACTACTTTTATGGTCATGAGTGCATCTTGGGGAATGTGAGATTAAACACTTCCTCATTCTGATCGGCGCATCCTATTATCGCCTCAAATAGTCAAGAAGAGGTATGTCTGGAATTGTTCCCCCTTGCGGACATGGATTTTCCATCAAACTACTCCGTCCCATTTCTTTTCTGCTAATTACTGTCCCTTGTCTTTTTCTAATTGGCTGTTTTCTCTCATTGCTTTACATCTCTCCAGACACCCTGCCTGTCCATCCCTTGTCTCCAGGTATTGCACGGCCATGTCAGTAATGTCGCATTTCTTAGCTCTGGGGAAAACAGATGTGCAACTCCATGACACATTGACAGCTTACATTTCACTTTAGCTCTAGAAGAATTGGTCAGGATACTTCAATTCAGGACAACCGCTGAGATCTAAGAATAGACATAAAGACGGAAGGAAGGCAGGCTGGCACACCTGATAAGTACTGAATATAAAGCGTTCACTCTTTAGCAACGTTAGAAGCTATCCTGCATAACGGCCTGTCCTCTATAGTTTGTATCCATGCATAGTATCCCCTGAAATGCATTGTCAAAAGAAAGTAACGGGAAGACTTTGGTCTAAAAGCTTGAAAATCCTTTGAGTTGTAAATTCTTACATCTATAGTTCAGGGGGTCGGCCGCCAATCGGAGGATTGGTGGTTCGATCCCCAACCCCTGCAGAAAGCTAGTTGAAATATCATTTTGCCAGACATTAAACCCCTTGCTGCTTAAGTCCTGTGATGGAATGGTGACCTGTCCAGGGTGTTTCCCTGCGTTCTGCCCAACGAGCACTGGGATAGGCTCCAGCATGACTCCATGACCCAACTTCAGATAAGCAGTTGACAATGGATGAACATAATCCTAATTGTTTGCAAGATGCATATAACCAATGTCATGCATCTGACCTTAGTTTGAGTTGAGTTTGAGTGATGGAGGTTGAGGCTTATTGTGCATGCTCTTGATTTGAACCCACAGTGACATTTGCTGTCTGTTCTTGTTGCCTCAGCCCTGTCCCCCAGACATCAATGCAAACATACAGTTGCACAAACGCGTCATAAGGAAACGGTGCCGCGATGGCCTGATCACATGACGTGCCGAGGCTCATGCCATGTGGTTGTGATGTCACACATTCAAATCTGACCTACACACACAACATTTCTGTTATTCCTCTCTTTCCCTCTCTCGTCACTGCCATCTGTGCTCGGAGCATTATCATGTAAAGGGACAAAATGGAGGAATATAATTTAATAGAAAAAATAAACTCCAAAATTGTCCTGACTTAATGTCTGCCCTTGGTTTCTGTGAATATAGTCCAGAAATCTTTCCTTCTTTTTGTCGTGAGGAACAAAGACCACTGACTGCTTCCATATCAACATTTAAGCTGATGAGTCATGGTCTGTGTGTGTGTGTGTGTGCATGCGTGCGTGCATGCGTTTGTGTGCGTTTGTGTGTGTGTGTGTGTGTGCGTGCTTTCAAGTATACAAAATATAAAGGCTCTCTGCTGGTTAAATGGGCCACTCAGGTGAATCTTGGTGAAGGCTATAGTCCCCAGTTGACTTAATACGTTTAATCTCCTTCAATCAGTATAGATGAAAAGAGGATGAGAGGGGTTAAAGGAGGGTTTTTAAGGCTTGAGGCATGTGTGTCAAAGTATGAGCAAAGAAAAATATTCAAGTATGTTGTGATGAGATGTGGTAGTTTTCGTGAATGTCTGTTTATGCCTGGTTCCAGATGTTTTGTGATGATGCAAGGATGAGGACAGAGAGAAAGCCATGAGTCCATGCGTGCATCATGCAGCTTGTCAATATTAGGGAGCAGTGTTGTTTTGATTTTGGGTGTGTCTTCATGGCAGTCGGGCGCATCCCTCCATTGCAGCACTGTATCCAGGGGCAAATGGATCCTCCCGGTAGGATAACATCCAAAGCTGTGCAGCTAGGATTATCTGATTTCGGCTCAATTAACTTGAAAATGAAGAAACCTTATAATGCAGTGGCTGGTCCATCCTTAGATCTATATCTAGTGAAACAAATTATTCAGTGTTGAAAATCCACTACCAGGCAATTTGACACACGAGTGCAGTGAGCATTCAAATTCATTAAACTCTGGGGAGCATACTCGTAGAAATCTTTCAACACCATTTTGTGTACACTCCATGGCACATTTTCTGGAAAAGAGGAGTACAGTACAATATTTAGGGTGATGTGCCTGATGCTTTGTACAACCTGCAGATATGTGTACATTCTTACTTGTGTGGGTACAACATGTCCATGAGTATGTGTATTCGTGCACATCATGTCCATGTTCATGTATATTTGTACTGTGCGTCTCCATCCGTCCCGGAACAGCTGCAACTCTGCAGCTGTCTGTTCAGTGTCCAGTGATAAGATATTTTAATCCTCTGTTGTCATTTGTGAAGCAGCTTAAGGCGAATCCAGCAGCGCCGTCTCATGTGGGTCTGTAGTCACTTTATTCTGCCATCTACTAACAGTGAGAGGCCACCAGATAATCTGCTGTTATTACAGAGACCCTGCAGTCTCGGGTGCCATGTCCTTCTTGACAGGAGGGCAGCTCACAGCAAGTAACAGTCAGTATGAAGCAGCCTGAAGGTCAGAGATGAGGGTTTGTGTCTGAAACAGTATCTGAAACAGCCCACAGTATCAAACAGTCACCTGTTTGATACTGTGGGCAGGCTCGAATCGAGTCAGTGCTGCCTGCCGTCTGCTCAGTAACTGCAGCTCAGATGTCCTTGACTTTAAAATACTTGTAGTTCTGTCTATCAGGGGTTTTTTTCTCCGTAGCAAACCTTGTGTTCAGATTAGGTGAGCGATTTTCAAAGCCAGTGTGAAAGTGCCAATGATGGCACATCTGTGATCATTGCATAACAGTTCATAACTTTCAACCACTTTGTATGGCTGTTGCTTGAGAACTCAGTTGCTTAGCAGAATAACATTTGATAACTGTTTTTTAAATTATCCTTCTAAATCCAAATTCGACTGATTGTAATTCAAATATTGTTTTAAAGAATTGTGCATTATGGCTTGCACTGCCATAGTTGATTCACATTCATTTTAGAGCAGTGCTATGCTGGGCTACATCCCTAGCAAAGCCTCTTTGGATTAGCTAAACACTGCAAAACACACAGCCTCTAGTGACTTGTGCGTTGAGAGGCCATTTTCCAGCCTGGTTTTCTATTCATGGTGATCATCTATGGAAATCCCTGTAATGCCACCTTCTGACCTTTGGACAGTTTCTATCTATAGCTTCTTCAGTGACATATTGGGTCTCTGTCCTGATCAGTAAATGACCATAATCTGCTATTGAGTTTGGGTTGATTTCAAACATGCCACCCATCATAGGTGATCAATTTCCTGGCTTAAATTTGTTATCAGTAACTTTACTCTCCAAGATACACAAGCTCAGATAAGCCATTATTGATGATGAGTCTTGGCTACATTTGGCTCAAACTGTTTCCAGACGCAGAAGAATTTTCGTCGTCTGGTTTGCTGTGTTTTTTTTCCCGGTGACTTTAACCTTTTCCAGATTTAAAAAAAAAAGAAATTTACTTTTATTAATCTGCTGTGTTTTCCAGAGTTCACATCATTTGTCTAGATAGATGTATAAATAAATCAACAAGGATTAAATAATTCAAAAGTATAGCATGGCTGCTATCAGACAAAGAAAAAGGAACGATGAGAAATCATTTCAGCAGTTATTGTCATTTAGCACATTTGAGCTATTATTTTGCATCCATGTTTCTCTACTATGTTATCTAATTCCCAAGCACAAACAGTAAATTGAAGTGGAACATGGCGGGATAGTGTTCAGAGGTGTCACCATGATATATATCCAAAATAATGTATATTCATGAAGTCATTTCAAGAGGCTGTTCTGCCATGTGTGTGTGTGTGTGTTAAATTGTGTCCATTTGTGTGGAGTATTTCATTAAAAGCCCTCCATAATATCTTGTGTACCACTGAGATTCATACAGGCAAAGGAAAGCTTTCAAAATTATTGTCAGAAAGAAGTTTCCACCTTTTAAAAGGATGAGCAAAGTTATAAAATATGTGGAAATATGACTTTCAATTGTGCACTTTGTTTCCATTACTCAATCATACAAGGTTATTCACCGGTCAGAAATTACACTGTGCAGGCGTTTACTAGTGTGTGTGCAATTGTGCCTGTGTTGTGCCTGTATACGTTTTTGTTGTTGAGGATATGTATTAAAGGATTTTGTTGCCATGGCAACCTTGCAGTTTCTCCAGTCTCTCTCTCTCTCTTGCTCTCTCTCACACACAGACACAGATACAGTGGGCTCTTGTTGTAATGGTGTTTGGAATGTCTTCTGGCCAGTGCCCAGAGTTAACTTCCACTGCAACTCACCGTTGGCTTACAAAAATCATTAATCACTCTCTCACAGATATACTCACAGATGCTTAAAGGGCAGATTTAGTTTCCCCTATGACGTTATGATACTCTGTATTTCACATCTGGATCTGCAGCTCTTTGCAGCTCTATCTCATCATTCCACATTCTCAGTCTGTAGCCTCTGTGCCCTCTTCTTGTCCCACTTGAGGAAATATATCAATCTCTTTCCCTCTCTCTTGCTCTCTCTCTCTCTCTCTATCTATCTATCTTTCTTACAGAGATACGGTGCCTCTTTACTTACTCTTTCCTCCTCCTGCAGGGTGTGGGTCTGTCGGTTCATGGAAGATTTCGAGTCGCTACCGAAAAGACGCTGTTTGCCATGCCAGAAACTGCCATCGGTAAGACAGTCTGACAGAACTGGCCCCTTCCCTTCTCCCGGGACCCCAGATTGGCAAACGTCATTGTAAACTGGTATCCCGCCCATCAATTATTCAGACACACTCTCGCCTAATGTTCTATGAGCTTTATGGGGGCCACCCGCACGCTTAGATCTATGGTCTATTTTGATATGATTGAGAAACGTACACTACATCAAATGAAAGCAGGGGTATACAAACTATATCTATCGTAAGAAGCAACAAGTAACCACCAAGAAAAAGGGGAATCTTCTATGTTTGATAATAGGACACGGAGCAATTGCAAACTGCCAGAAAACGCTTCACTGTGCCTTGGCACTGTCCCTCCAAGTGTCTCCAACTGGATGGGATGTTGCCTAACTGTCTTAGGAACTACCCCTGAGTGGTGGAGCTGCATTCACTGTGCTTCAAATCCCTTCTTCAAGTGTTTCCTTTGTTTTTGGCCTTTAACTTGCATGGTAATTAAACAACCACCTGGTGTACGTCACACACTTACTTACAAAAGCTTTGTTCCAAACGAATAAACCAAAAAAAAACATCGGCCATACCTTTTTTCCCACATTTCTGCCCGTTATCCCCCCTGGGTTTGGGTGCACAGTGAAAGTAGATATCATTGATTTCAGTTAAATTGACACAGCGGCAGGGTACATAAATACAAAATACTGATTGAATGGATGAACGTGGATCAGTGCCAGTCAACCCACTTGCATTTTCCGAAGCCCACAAAAAAAACCGAAATGATACTTATTTGAGTTATTTAAAACAAAGGAATTGACTTTCTGAAATGGCATGGTTGGAATAGACTGCCATTTAGGAGAGAGGATGAGACGTTATAATCAACACGGCCTCATTGTTATTATGATTCAGTTAGTGGATCTATGTCTGTCAAAGGTTATTTGTATGATTTAACTAAAATAACACTTAATACTTTCTTGAATGATGAGGATATAAAAACTGTCTATAAAGTAGTTTTTTTTCTTTTGCTTCACCACATATGTGTAAATGTGAATGTGTAAAAACATTGCAGAAATTGTATTTATGGGGCAGCAAGGCAAAGGAGGTAGAGTGGATCATCTAGTAATCAGAAAGGCATTGGTTTGATCCCCAGCTCCTTCAGAGAGCATGTCAAAATGTCCTCGAGTAAAATACTGAACCCTCCCCTAACTGCTCCTGATGAGCAGGTGGGGGCCTTTCATGGCAGCCTCCGCCATCAGACATTCACCTATTCACACACACCAATGGGTGAACATGAGGCATACACTGTAAAGCACATGTGAGTGGTCAGCAGACTAGAAAAGTGCTATATAAATGCTGGCCATTTACCATTTACTGACCATTTAAAACTGATTAGACTGGAGAATCTTTTCAACAAAATGATGTAAAGTGTAAGAAATTGGTTTTCCGGTGCACTAATTGTTTAACTGTCCCTGGAACATATTATTTATTCTTTTAATCGTTTTAAGGATGCAGTGATACTCAATGCAGTCAAATCGAATCAATGATGAAATGATGTGAGACCAGTGAAATCATAAAGAATGTGTGCTTGTGTTATGTAAGCCCATTACCCCACGGCTAATGAACAATTCTCCAGCACCAATCATAGATGCACATCTCGCTAATTGAACAGTCTTGACAGATGGCCGTTTCCTGGGGGCAAAGAGATTAGCAAACAAATCTCTTAACTCCTTTCTATCTACACCCATGGTTAGGGCAGACAGTAGCTTCTTGTCACTTGAATCCAGATGGCATAGGATACATCTCACAGTGAAGCTCTGTTGGCTTATTGTGGTGTCCTCTGAAAACAGAGTGAGAGGTCTGTTTTTCACACAGTTGCCAAGCCATAATAGACAAGGTTGAAGTTCTGATGTTTGTCATGTGAGCCCTGACAAACTGTGCCAGGGAATCAAAATTCCAAGTTAGGTTGTTGTTCCTGCTCAAAAGTTTTTTCTTATATTTACTCTGGATTTTGAAAGGTTTTGGGGTGAGGACACGAAGTAGGACCTTCTAATGTAAAATTGTCACTTCCCTCAAGCATCACTCTAAAAATAGAAAATAGCTGCAAACGAGGACTCTTGCACCTCATAGAGGACTTTCTTAGAGCCATGGATCCTGGTAAGGCCACAGTTGCATCGCTTTGCTCCAAATAGTGGCTTAATTTCATTATCACTAATGACGAAGATGGTTATGATGATCAACCTCATTCATTTCTGAGGGGGAAACTTAGATAGCCCCCCCACATCAACCAGCTCAGCTACCAGGACATGTTGAGTACTGACAAGCATTACACTCCTGATACGAAACGCAACATCTCAGAGGGTTCCTAGGCTGTTTTGGGCTGCCTGTCACTCCATTCACCCTCAGTTTACATTTTACTTCATGGAGATGAATTTATGAAGTCTGGGTTTTCCTCATTTATCACATTCTCCCAATTACAACATGTGTTTTTTTGTACTATGATAACATATCAGTAAGTTTCTTGGTTTTGACAGCTGTTGGATAGAAGAGATAAAGAACATAAATCCCAAATGGATCCAGTAGGTTAACCTTGTTCGACCTCTACCCGTCATTCCAGCCTCTGTCGGTGTACACAAGCCTCACAGGAAAGTGGGAGTGTCAATGGCCTTTTTTATGTGGAAACCGCTATCAAACTGAGAATGGGCATTTGGCATAGAGTAAATATAGCACCTGAACAGACAGTAGGCAGTGATCAAGCTGCTTGGCACTGCCTAAAAGGGAGAATGGAATGCTGACTGGAAGCAGCTGTGAATCGGGTGATTTGTCACTATGCCAAGTACCTTGCCAAGCGCTAGGAGGCTACCATTGGTCACAGACATACTCATGCTGGTGTGGGCCCACATTCTGAGGTTTGAGGGTCCCACATCTGGGTAGTCCTTGCCAAATAAATTTTCAAAGTTCTCAAAACTCCTTTCCTTGTAAGTTTTAAGATATTTTATACAATGTAAAAGGATAAAAATGAAAAGGACAGGTTTTGCATTTTCATGAAGATCAGTCTGTAGTTAATTTCATCAGTTCATCATCAACCGTTTTTACGAAGTCAAGTCGCAGATCTGCTTGAGCCTATCCCAGAATTCACCTGATGCTCCATGCTGGGTTTGGCAAGATTGGGGAAATAGTTGCAATTACCATGTTGTAAGATGGCGACAGAGCCATCTTAGCCTCCAACTGATTCAATTTTCTGGGATGCCCTTTCCTGGATTATTGAGCATGCATAATACAGTCGCTAACCGCAATATTGGAGAAGACCATTTATCATCTGTATTGTGGTTATTGACTATCCACAAATGGATGTTATTCTGTCATGGCTGTTTAATAGTATGTTTAAAATTCAATTAAAATTCAGCTTATTCTGACTATTCAGTTGCAATGTCTCTGAGCTATTAAGTATTATTCCTCCTTATCTATCCATATCTATCTGGCCATACGTAAATAGATATGACATTAAGGACTAGGCATTCCAGTTCTGTTCGAGGAGTGAAGAAGAAGATCCATTTTACATGTCACCATTATTCCCCAGACTGTAGGGGTGGACACGGATTTAGATTGAGCTTGGGATATTAAGGCCGGACACCCTTCCCGATGCCCCGCAGCGGACTCGAACCTC
This sequence comes from Regalecus glesne, assembly GCA_900302585.1. Classification (NCBI taxonomy): domain Eukaryota; kingdom Metazoa; phylum Chordata; class Actinopteri; order Lampriformes; family Regalecidae; genus Regalecus; species Regalecus glesne. The sequence continues at coordinate 3,502 of OMLC01047192.1, read as the reverse complement.
CTGCCTCTGGCTCTTCAGTTACAAAGGTGTGCGTGCTCTACCCACTGAGCTACTGCAGCCCCCGGTTAGAGGAGTAGGTAGCACTCATAATTGATACACTGAAGAACCGAGTCTTAAGTTTTAGCATTCATTTGTGACGGGGAGCTAACGTAGTAGAGTTCATTTTAACCTCAATTTAGTACATTAAGTTCATTTCAGACTAACTGAATCACCCTGATGCAAGAACCCTTACCCTCATGTTGCTACATCTAGACTTAAACTTCACTGAGGGCTATCTGCGAAAGTACTCAGGATAACACAGGGATTCCAGTCAGGTGGATTTGAATGAGTTTTCCTGTCAGTGTTGGTGTCTCTAATCTTTCCAGTCATTGTTTTCATCACATAAAGAATGATAATGGATTCTGAAGTGATGCTGTTATATTATTGATGAGCGGTTTATTGTGCCATCCCATGGTTTCTAGAAAAAAATTGCTCGCTTTCAACTGCTGCCTGACAGCTGATGTCCAGATCATAACTTCATTACTTGATGTAATTGCATATGTCAATAAGCATTTCCTCTTACCAGTCACATACTAAAATGTGGTAGTCATACCGTTTGCTTTCATTGGCCTATAATATTTATGGCTGCAAGCTGGATTCCTTTTATACATGGAAAAGCTACAATTATTAGAATCATTCTTTTGTTAGAACCGTGTTATTTATGTGAGTGTTACCTCAGGAAATGTGTGCATTGGGCAGTGCCCGATTGTCCACACTTCTGTTAGAGCTGTGCTTGTCTTTGTGCCACTGAAGCAACTATGGTGATGTCGGTCTTGTCGGTGTTTCCTTTGTTTTACTCTCTCCCTTGCTGGTCAACATGCTTGTACACATGCAAACTTCAAAGACGCTCACAATATCTTCTGTTCAGCGACGTGCGCACACATAAAGGTTTTGGCTCTGCATTTTATCTGCTGTGACTTTTAAAACAAGTCCAATTTGTTACGTTACACTGCCACACTGTATAATATGTCGAGGCAGGACTGTAAGCAGTTCACATATTCCTCAGGTCAGGGGACAGCAAGAAAGATGGTTAAAAGGAGGAAAAAGTGAAGGGTAGTTGACGATGACACTAAAGTACCAGACACTCTTGGCCTATTCTCTTTTTTTGGAATTGCAGTTTGACTTCAACATAATAGGGCACATGCTCTTCTTCAGCAGGCTGTAGTGATAAGAAGAGTGGGGACAGTAATTCAGTCACATGGACTGAACCTCGTCAGTTGGAGGCTGTTTAGTCCTATGTGTCCGTGAGTTTTTGCCCTTTATGCTTGAGGCTATTCAGGTTCTTTCATGTTGAACTTTTGTGTGCATGTGTGGATGTATTCTTATTCTAAAGGTAGACACCAATCAATCAAACCTGTCATGCTGGCGAACAGGGAAATCATCCTAGATGATCTAAACGTTTTCTGGTCACCATGAAGCCTGTAGCAAAATGAGACTCGTCCCTCCAGAGTGATAATTACTGAAACTGTTCTTGATGATAGAGATTTTTGAAGCATTGACAACACAAGGAATGCATGAATAATGGTCACATTGCAAAAGGATGTGAAGTAAAGCATGTGGACATGACTCTCATTGCTTGTTTAAAAAAAAAGAAATCTAGCAAGGTCAGCTTCTTTTCTGACTACTTGAAGATAAATGTTCTTGAACATCTAGTAAATTATATAATTTAGTCAGATTTAAGTTATGGGGCTAGGGTAGCTCAGTGAACACACACTTTAGAGACCTATGAGGGTGCAAGTTTGAAGCCACCACAAGGCATCCGGCATTAATTTCTTAAGCTCCATCTAAGTCCATGTCCACCCCCCACAATGCCGGGACTAATCGTGACAAGTAAACAGACCTCTCAACCAGATTTGTGGTCTTTTGAAATGACTGCCTTATTTACTGCCGCTAACATCACCTTAATCATTGCTAGAGTGATAAATGAGCAAATATAGCTTTGAACGTTAGAAGCTGCTTACATCTGGTAAAATTATCTAGCACCTTGTTATTTTTATTTTTTCTAGATCCCCCTCGTCAGTCCCATAAGGGAAAATTTGCAGTTCTTTGCATTTAACTCATCTTATTGTATAGGAGCAGTGAGCTTCCACCTTCTGGTGCTCATGGAGCTGTTAGAGGTTCAGTGTCTTGCACCAGGACACCTCGACATGTTTTCTGCAGGATCAAGAATCAATCTGGCAACCTTCTGTACCCACTGTGCTTTGCCGCCCCAATATTGCAATACATTTATGTAGAAACAAAGATGTCACAATGTTGATTTCTTTTTTTTCAATGTCATTCAGATCTATTTGAAACCTGATGTCACCACAGGTTAACTACAGACTTGTGGTCTAATCTTCTGAGCTGCAAACAAGATAATTGTGTGTACAGCACTCAAACATCCCTGTATTGTGGAATAAGGTTCTGCCACAGTACAGCAGTTTTATGGCATTACTCTGATCCTACGTAGTCTCACTGACGGAGCATGGCACCAATGCTGATTGAGGTTGGGATGATTTCCCATCAGGGATATTCATACTTAAAGTGTAGACTTTGCCTCTGTTGTTTTAGATAAAAGCATCTCACAATAATGTGTATCACATCCTAACTTGACTTTTCTATTGCTGATAGTGGCGATCTGCCAATTACTTGTGAGATAGATTAAGCCTGAATAACTGAATAAGGATAGCATACATACGTGACCCTAGCTTCTACTGAGGTCACTGAAGACAAATCCTCAGATGTTTCTGTCCTGATACAATATTTGCATCTGATAAGTGTATGTATTATATCTGTTGAATAGCTTGCATAATGATTGCAGCTAATTTCCCCCATGAAATGAGCTGCAAGTATTGTTGGTTTATTATCATTGAGTTCTATATAATCCCCGTAATAATGGCAAATAGGATTGATCATTTAACATCTGAGCAGATGGTCTGTCATTGCCTCGTGAATCACACATATCTCCAGCTGGTAGTCTTGCATCTATCTAGGTATTCTCTCTTTAATAAAAGATGGATGGTAGTGGATGACAAAAGTAGAGGTGAGGAGGATTCAGTAGTGTCCCTTTGAGTCACGTGCGTGAATCTCGCATGAAGTCTTTGGCTCCTCAAAAAAGGGAGGTACATGGCAGCCCTTGTCACCGATGTATGACACTACAAGAGATATTGGCACACTGTTCACTAACTTTACAGGAGTAAGGCAGATTTTGCAGTTAAAGTCACATATTGTACTGTTTTCAAGTACTTCCCTTTCCCCCCCCAAAGACTCATTAAGGGTATTTGTGTGGTTCCATGTACTAAAAACAGTCCTCCTCCTTAAATAGTGCCAGTGCTTCACGGTGCTGCCTTTACACATTTTAATGAAGATAATAAATCAAGTTAAAGGTTCAAATTAATGTGAATTGAGTCCATTATGATGGTGCCATCCCTAACACCCTGGCTAAAAATGTCTCCATTTAAAATAAGGAGCTGGCTACCACCTT
>OMLC01047186.1:0-10201 GCA_900302585.1 Regalecus glesne | reverse complement strand
GTGCCACAGCGGCCCTCTCGTTCTCATTTGTATATATTCGTGTCTTTCAGGGAGGGCGCTTCCATACTGTATTTGCACAACCTTCGATAACTCTCACCTGCATCTCGGCTACAACTCATGATCCATTGCATTTTTGTATCCTGTGGGCTGCTTATTTTCAATGTATCCTCATTGAAAGAGCACAAGTAAAACACACACACACACACACACACACACACACACCTTTGCTGTGCCCTGCGTCGTCCTCCCTCTGGAGGGAGAAGAAGTAGAGACCGAGTCACCCCGGACACAGTGAACACCCTCATGTTCTCTGAAATCAGGGGACCGGGACGCATCAACTCTGCGTTAAATCTGGCCTGTTTAACAGTTACACTTTTATTGATTTGAAGCCATTCTTTGACCGCCATAATGGTTAGACTAACAAAGGTTAGTAAGAGGAATGGTTTAAAACGAAACGATGTCGCCTCTTAAAACTCAAGAGGGCTGCGAATACTAACTCTGTAGCTTACACCCATTACTTCCTTTTAGACTTATTGATCCTTATTCTTACCTTATACGTTATTCTGTTATACAGCACACACACACACACACACACACTCTCTCTCTCTCTCTCTCTCTCTCTCTCACACACACACACACACACACACACACACACACACATATATATAAAACATTACTTTAATTTCTTGGTTTTCTCTTTTGTAAGGGAGCCTCAAAGCTAAATAATTTCAAAGGATTTCCCACTGGTGTACTTGAACAACCGGAGTGACAGTAAATTTGGATGACTAGAAACCTTAAAGGTCAGACAAGGAAGAGATTTGACTAATGGAACTAAAGAAGGGTGGAGCAGTGGGTAAGGCTGTGTACTAAAGAGAACAGTAAAGTATCAGGACCTATATTTTAAGTTATATGCGACTTTGATTCCTGTCATAAACAGACGACGTTGACTGCGTATGACGCTCTGTATGTGACTTTTCACAAATTGAGAATGCTGCTCTCTGGTGGTATTATTTTTTTAAAGAAAACCTTTATTTTATCATTTTAGGTTACAATGAAATTTGTCTTCTGCATTTAACTCATCCTATTGTATAGGAGTAGTGAACAGCTGCAGACCGTGGGGACTAACTCCAGTTCTTTTTCCTAGTGCCCTCCTGGTCAGGGACACAGGCAGGAGTATTAACTGTAACATCCATGTTGTTTTTTTTATAGTGGGAGGAAATCGGGAAGACAAGGAGTGAACATGTAAACTTCACGTAGAAAGAACCTGGGATGGGATTTGAACTCAGTACCTTCTTGCTGTGAAGCAACAGTGGTTACGACTGGGCCTCTGTGCCACCCTAGTTTGAGAATACTAAGCTGTTTCTTCAAAACTGCTGCAGCTACACAGCTTCAGAATGGTATGAAACTGTACCCTAGATTCAAAACTTGCAGCACTTTCATATTTTCTCTTGTGATTAGAACTTTGTGGGAGGAACTGTGACTGTTATGGGGAGGGAATTGACAGTCTCACTGAATGTATCACAGATTATATTAACTTTAGTGTAGAAAATATTGTACCCAGCAGGGCTGTGCAGTATTTTTCCATCAACAAACTGGATCAACACTGATATAAAGATTCACTTTAAGGAGAAGAGGGCCTTTAGGTCAAGAAATAAGGATAAGCTGAAGGCTGTTCGGAGGCAGCTGAGGAATAAGATCACAGTAGCAAAAAACAGCTACAGGAGGAAGATGGAGGAACAGTTGCAGGAGAGCAACATCAGTGGAGGTCTGAAAACTATTTCTGGCCAAAAGGAATCAAACGTCCAGGCTTGGGGGTACCAAAAGTGGACACATCTGAACCCATTCTTCAATGGATTTGATAAGACACCCATCCCCTCTTCCAGCCCAGTCCTCTAAAACACTCAGCCCACAGCCATCCCCCACTGTTCATCTCATCATCCCAATCCTCCCACCCCCACTCAAACTTTCCCACACACAACCCTGCTCCAACCTGTCCCTCACAACACTCCAGGTGAGGAACCATCTTAGGAGGATTAACGCAGGGAAGGCTGTGGGTGCAGACAGCATCAGCTCTTGGCTGCTGAAGTCCTGAGCAGACCAGCTGAACTGCCCTGTGGACTACATGTTCAACCTGAGCCTGAAGATGGGGAGTGTGACAGTCATGGAAAACATCCTGAGTGGTATCAGTGCCAAACACTCTTCACCCCAAGGACATCAACAGCTACTGGCCAGTGCATCTAACATCCCACCTGTTGAAGAAGCGGCTGGTCCATGGTCATATCCACTCCCTGGTGAGCCCAGTGATGGACCCACTTCATTTCGCCTGTCAAACTGGCTTTTGGGTGGTTGATGCGGTCATCTTCCTCCAACACTGAGCTCTATCTCACCTGGAGAAGTCTCGGAGCACTGTGAGAATCATGTTCTTTGACTTATCCAGTACTTTCACCATGATACAACCTACAGTTGATGATGGCTGGACACATCTGTAAAGGATTATACGCATTGCTTTAACTCTGGTTTTGGCAGAGTACATCAAATCAACTGTGAAACAGTGACTACCAGTGGTCAATAAAAGAAACTACACTTTACCTGCTCAAAATGACTTCAGTTCTAAAATAATTTTGGTCTGCATTGTTTTCTACAGCGAAAACTTGCATTATTCTCATTTCGTGTACACAACCCGATTTTAATATTTTTCCCATAGGTTCATATGTAAAATTTTTGAACGTTAGCAGAGCTAATTTCTAAAAATGAGAAAAACACATCCGGCAGTAATAGAGGATGAAGGCCAAACTAACAAACTTAATATTCAAATAGTCCCCTTGACTTGACAAAGTGGTTCTCAGCCCTGTCTGATCTAGATCTTTGGGTCTGATTCAATTCCAGTGCTTACCAACAATACTGATTATTTTCATCATCTGAATCCAAAGCCCCTTGACTATCAATGCTATAATTTCATTTAGCAGACAATTTGATCTTAAACAACATACATTTTTGAGTTAATACACCAAAGGGGAGATTCTAGTCAGGAGTGACCAATGTAAAAGCTAAGCTCGAGTCCTGATGTAAGTGCCATCAGGAAGTGCCCAGAGCCAATGTACATAGTGAATAAAAGTAGAATTTTCCTTCAGTCCACTATTTCTGGAATACCTGATACAAAAGGTAAATACAACTAGCTAACTGTCGGGGGGTGTGTACATACAAGTCATCAGTGATAAGATGAGGACTGGCTTACTGGCAGAGATAATTGTAAAACAAGACTGTTGATCAGAAAATGATGGACATTTGAAAAGTTTAAACTCTATATTACAATGATTAAATAAATAAAAATGAGAAAAAATTGAAGATGAAAGGCAACTGTGAGATGAAAAGTAACTTTTATCCCTGGAATCTTTAATATCACAAAATAGCCATAATAGGTCAAATGACAGACACATGTTATTTTTCTGATTGCAATTTTTTCAAATTCATATTCTTGGCGAATTAGATTCATTACACCCTTATGCACAAACAAGTCTAAAAGATGAGGACTGGGAGTAAAAATTATCTTGAATTATTTTTCATCCCTACCTCCTGCATGTTTAGCTAATACTGGTCTGCCATGATGGAGAACTAATCTAAACCTTAAGGGCCACTGACTCCTATTTTTCTCACTTCCGAATACTTTGCAGACTATAGCTAAATTTTGACTGACGTGTAAAAATATTTTTTCTTTCCATAAAACCAATCTATTCAATCCACAGAGTAGTCACTTTTGCCAATTGGAATTAAAGGGCATAACAATTTGAGTATTGTCCCAAAAACATAAACATGGAAAATGGATGATAACAAAGGGAAAAGTGCAAGGGAACTGTCACAAACAACAAACACATTCGAAGCATGTCATTACAAGTAGGACGGGCTTTATGGAGAAATTCAAATTCACTCTACCAATTAAATCAACAGATGATTTGTTGTCATCAAGTTCCCCATAGTAGAGTTAAAAAGTATCCCTTTTGATCAACTTTTGAGAACTGAACCTTAAATGTCCGTTCGTGAACTGAGGGTCAGAAGGGCATCCCAGTATCTGCATCTCCCTATATTTTACATTTGGGGGGGGATGCAAGAAAATCAAAGAAAATTAAAAAACAAATAAAATGATAACATCCAGTACTAATGACAACACTGAGTCCATGGGTGAGAGAATGCAGATGTTTAACAGTACAAAAATCCTTATTCATATAACACTGGCAATTCACTGTTTGCGCAACCAAGATACAGTCCACTCACCAGTTCAACTCTTGACAACGCCCCCAAAATATTGTCTTGTTGTCACATTAATTAGCAAACTTAAATCTTGGTGTTTTTCACTCATTTTAAGAAGAAGTTTATTTATTTTTCATTGTACAAATACATACAACTTTTTTTTTTTCTATGCATTTAACCCATCCTATTTTATAGGAGCAGTAAGCAGCCGTAGCACTCGGGGAGCAGTCAAGGGTTCAGTGTCTTGCTCAAGGACACTTTGACATAGTTTCTACAGGGGATCAAACCACCAATCCTCCAATCACAAGATGACTGTCCTATCTCCTGAGCTATGCTACCAGGTTTTGGGCAAATGGTTTCATGTTCTTGTGTGTGCTGATAACCAATTACATCACTGACATCAATTGATAACCTGTTGTGTAGGTTTAAAATATTGCCAGTGTAAGTCAGTGTAATTTTGATCATTTTCCTGAATGGAGAAAAAAAAGCGCAATTAAAGATGCAGTGCTTTCATGCAATTGCAGCAAGAGCCAATCAATAGTGCAGGTGTTGTGCTGGCGTACCGTTTCCCCACACCTGTCACAGGTTGAAGGGGTTAAAGTCCTGTGCTGCAGTACAATTTTACTGCAGAAAAAAAACATAACCACAACCTAGTTCATCTAAACCTTTTCCAACTCTGAGACAAGGGGAGAGGAGGTAGTCAATATTTATTTCAATATAAATGAATGATTATTGGTATTCACTGAACTGACCCATTCAAAATTAACAAGATATCAAAATATTCCACTAAAGTTGGATTTTGGCTTGAGATGCTTTTCATTTTTAATATGTGATGACATTAAATGAACATTGCAAAATAGACAGGATGTGTTTTTTTTCTGTATATCTGCAAGTTTTAATTATTACAACCTGATATCTGGTCAGTTCAGAATTAGGAGGGCTGGATAAATGATGTTGTACTGTACCATCCTACACAATCCCAAAATGGTGCTATCACAAGAGGCACTGTTGCTGTCTCTCATTGTTGTTCCCTCCAAGCTTAGATTGAGCAGGTAGGAGGGAGTGGGAGGGAGAGGGAGAGAGGGAGAGAGAGAGAGAGAGAGAGAGGAGAGAGAGAGATATTCAGGTAATATGTGAAGATACATTGTGTTTGAATGTCTCTGTATTTATCAGAACAAACATATTTGCAGTCCGCTTCACAACACCACAAAGAAGCCTGAAAGGTCACTGTTAGTTCAAGCTCTCACTTTCAAGTGCCACACACAATTATGGAAGTCCTCATCTTCCATGGGGTAGGCTGTGTGATACTGTCAACACAAAATGTCACAAAAACCCTGTCCTGGCCTATGACAGTTTAAAAAAAAGTCTGGATTTCTGCAAGTACACAGGCATTATCATTATTTTATAAAGGGACACATTTCAATATGTAATGGAGTTACTAAGAAAAAGAATATCTTTTGGACTTTCAGCTCCATAAAGAAGGTGTTTGCATAAAATCCCTAATGCAGTTCTGAGGATCCCAGCACAAAAGTAAAACCCTCTCTTAATGAAAAGTCTGAGGGTTCACAATGTCAAGTATACTCCCATGTTGTTCGAACTGTGAAGTCCTAGTTCATACTGTACCAGATATGTCCAAATCAAGACCTTAGGTTCAGGTCAGAGGTGGCATGGCAAGGGGTCAGCAAAGCCTTAACTGTGGCCCTGCCTTCCCGACAATCATGCCAGCCACAGCCAATATTTACCAGTTACAATCCCGTACTGTTTCAGCAAGACAACTTGGGTCCATGAGTTTTCTTCCCCTTAATCTTTCATAAATCCTGTTGAGAGTGTTGAAAAGGTCCCATAAATGGATCTAGGGACTGATTAAATTCCAGTTTCTCTCAAAGTAGGTATGCCTTGCCAACAGTAGAAATGAGGTCACTTCAGAATGGAGAAGAACAGTAGAGGGGCCATAGTTCAGAGTAAACAACAGGAGTACATGAGTGTACACCGTGCTGGAGAGAGCACAATCCAGTATGTTTTTCTAGAAATAAGGAGTCCTCAAAGAGTTGCCAAACTTACTTCAGTCCATCTTTGGCAAAAATCTAAAGGACAAGCAATAGTTAGGGGATGCAGAAATGGTGGTATATAACATTGTAACCGAGATCACTGGAAAGTGATGGTGTGCAACACCTCTTAAGACTATGCTTCAGGAAACCCAAAACGAGTCAGACTTCTTTCTGGGTTGGATTAGTACCTGTATAATAAGGATGGAACTATTTCTCAATTTAGATACTGAACTAAAATGTAAGAGTCCTTAATTCATGAGGGCATATCTGGTCTTGCAGTTCTACAATGGGCAAATTTTAAAGACAGTGGTGACAAACTGTAGATGGCAACGGGAATGAATAGAGTAGATCTATAGCTTCATATTGTTGAAATCTTTAGACAGACTCTGCAGGTAGGCATCATGAATGGTGGTGAGGAAGCCCGGGTCATTCTGCATCAGAAAGATAAAATGATTGTGAGAGTGATGAATGAGTGTAAAGAAATAGTAAATGTGAAACTGTTATGTATGTGTTTATTTTTCTGAATATTTTGCGGGAGTCCAGATATTTGGGAGATTTGTGATCAACAACTTGCATATTTAAAAGTGTAATATTTTCTAAATAAAACACTTGCATTGAAATATAATTAAAAGCAACCTTAGGTATCCAACTGTATCCTTGACATATAAGATCTATATGGGTACAAAACACATTTTACAATTACTACATACTGTATTGATCTTTGGCCTTTTCCTAATGTGTTTTTGTATATGTAGGTGAATGTGCCTTTGGTTGTGAGTACATACATACCTTAATAAGGTGTATCAGTGTCTCTTGTAATTGTAATTTATTACAAGGTGGTTGGATGTGCTCGGTGTTCCCTGTAGAATTGAAGGAAGGATCACAGGGGCTGGGAGGGATCACTGATGATGCTGCTGCTGATGACCCTGTTGCCATCCTTGGCAATTCTATGGGAGTCTTAGTTACAGAATGCTGGAAGGCACTGGGGGACAGGAGCACAGACATGTCTGGCCCTGCTAGGCCTGAAACAACAAGAGCTGGATTCATAGGGACAGCCTAAGAAAGAGAGAGACAGCAAGTCATAGGAAAAGAGAGAGGGGGAGAAAGATCAAAACCACGAAGTACCAAATATAAAATGCTTGAATATGTTAATTGCTGAAACATATGATCAAGAAACAGAAAGCCAAGGAAGTAGAGAGACTAACTCACAGATATCGATTTGACCAGGTTGGGGGACTGAGAAAACATATCATTATTTTTCTCTTGCTGCAGATGGGGCTTCCCCATTGACTCCTGGAAGCTCTGGGGTGGGACCAATGTGCTAGATAGGAAACTGGGTGCGAGAGAGGGCTTGTGTATGTCAGAGTTCACTGGGGGTACAGCTGGTTGGAGTGGTGGTACATAGGTGGCAGTGGGGGTTGCAGACGATGCTCTAGGACCGGGTGGGGCAGTATGTTGTCCCACTCCAGTTGCAGCCATCACAAGTGGTGTGACTGAGCATCGAGGCTGAGGGTCTGACACAGGACCTACCGACTGGAAAATGGGGCTGACGTGAAATGTGTAGGATGTTGGGGCAGGGAGCAGGCCAGGGGCTAGATGATGCTGACAGGCCCCAGAGTCTGGTGTTGTGAGGTGGGGTGAGAGAAGAGGATCAATGGAAGCTGGGGATGCATAAAGCTGGCTGTGGAGGAAGGTAGTGGAAGTGCCAGGGGTGGAGGGTTGACTGGGGGCTGTGGTGGTACTCTGGGTGGGCATAGCAGGCAGAGAAGGGTCCTTAGATAGGGATGAACCAAAGAGCTCTTCAACAGTGATCTGCTTCACAATTATATTGGGGCTCTGTTGAGACAGACAGACAGAGAGAACAAACTTGTATAAGGATATGTCAGAAAAATATAATTGGGATTTTATGTCTATCTCATGCAGCTTCTGAGGCTCTGTGGAGGATTTGTGAATTGCTCAAAACACATATTAGAGGTGCACTGAGTAATCCACTACAAATTAAAATTGGATGTATAATTTATGGGATCGGCCATTGGTCCATATTTTGTTAGTAATCCCAAACAGGGCAAAATCTAGCTGAAATGACAAGCATGTAGCATTATACGTCTACTGAGCATAATCATGTGTGGAGTTTGACACAGACATCTCACTGCATCTAAAACAGTACTATTGCTTTGGACAGCAGATGAAACTTACCCTTGTGACTAAATCTGCCATATTTAAATATTCATTAATATACACCGTCTCTATAAAGGAGATTATTATTATTGCCATATTTAATGTTTGCAAAGAGATTGTTGGATGTGGGGGGAGAGGGGCTTGGGATTCTTTCAACATATCAAATTTGATTGTCCATCCATCCTTCCAATGTCAAGTGTTTATTTGAAGTGTTGTGAGACCATACTAGAGCCTATTCCAGTGCTCATTGGGTGAAAGGCAGGAAAAAACCCTAGACCACTCCATCTCAGGGCAGACTTTGGTAACTGAATCTGATGTATTTCAGATTAAGTAGACTACCAAGACTAGAAGATGTTGGTTTTAACATTCTGAATAGATTTTTTCTCTCTTTTTTTCTAAGTTTTATCCCCTTTTCTCCCATCCAAATTCCTGAGTTACCTATTGTTGGATCTATCGCTTTCGATGCTCCTCTAGAGTGTCGAGAGGAAGGAGGAAGCCGTAGCATGTGTCTCTTCTAAGTCAAATGACATCTAGCCCTTGCTATTTCACACATCATGGTCTCACGGGGAAAGCACAGTGCTTGGTTGTCAGAGGAGAATGAGGCAGAGTACTTTCCCTTCATTTGACCGCAAGTGCCCAGACAACCCAGAGGGGGACACTAGCAAACCTAGAATCCTTTATCCAACCTAACCCTTATTCCCATGAGATGCTTAGCCAATTATGCCCCACTAATTGGACCTCCAGCCGTGGTTGGAAACGGTGCAGCTGGAATTCAAACACCCAACTAACTGCATAACATAGAGATGCACTCTACATAGGTGCCTTAACCCCCTACGCCACCGGAGGCCCCATGAATTGCATTTCTAAGAGTTATAGTGAAGGCAGACAGAAGGCAAAGGGAATCACTAGAAAGGTGGGAGGTCTGTTTTGCATATCATGATTAGTCCCCATGTTGTGGGGGTGGACAGGGATTTAGATGGAGCTTGGGGCATACTCTTTCTGAAGCCCTGCGGTGGATTCAACCATGCTGCCTCTAGCTCAGTGCACTCTCTTCCACTGAGCTACCATGCCCAATGAGTTCATAGTTTTACATGACCAAACACTCCATTATAAATTATGATAGATTCTGAATTTTAATAGCTCACATGGACCTCAGGTACATCTAGCCAAGCAGCCATTTTTTTCTAATATAGCTTTACGAGAATTGTGGCCCATGTACATACATATCCTGCAAAAGGTAAACGTGATTAGTCTAACATTTGACATTATACAAGCAGCCATTCTAGTATTTAAATAAACAAGAACTGTTGATCTTGTTATTTGTTTTATAGTCAATCTCCATATAAAAGAGAAAAAAGGCATCTGTACTCTAGAGATGTATTACATTTCTCTTTCTGTTGCGATTCTGTGCCAGTTTGATAGCCTTTTTTGCATCAGTCTTCAATTTTTCATTCATGACTGCATATTGTTGACAACATCTGGCAGCGACAAGTGATTGAAACAAGTTCAAACTTGAAAATGAGGACATTATCTAATGTAGCAATGAAATTGGACTGTTAAATGCATGCAAGGGTGTAATTATTAGAGTAAACGATGCATATGCTGCTATTATAGAACATTTCATTCAAATTGATCAGATTAATAGCCTTGCAACTAATCAGTTAAAAGTGCAATCCCCAAGATTAAAAAATATTTTATCTATTTCAAATGTAATGATTACATAGAAATTC
>OMLC01047185.1:0-14467 GCA_900302585.1 Regalecus glesne | reverse complement strand
TTTTGCTTTAGCCTTAACTGCTACAAAGATCAATTTTAGATGAGAAAACAAAAGTGGAAGAACTAACAGTAGGGTTTTACATTAAGTGCATGTAACAGTTGTTAGTTAATAGGTAATAAGACCCTCATGCTCTTTATAAAGTGCTTATTAAAATTACATGTTAATTAGAAAATATGTGTTAATCACAGCATCATGAATATACTTTTAACCGCTAGGCGGCGCTTGTGAGATATAAAGAACCTACTTTTTCGTACTCGTTCAGGCTACGAGTCCAGTCTGCTGTAAACTTTGTATCTTAAGGACCATCACTCAAAAAAGCTGTCAAAAGTATCTTGATAGCCCACAAAATAGAAATCATATCTCACAAGGGACATATTACCTATTAACTAATTATTATTCTAGTCTTATTAACACATCATAATGTTAACAAACATTTTATAGGTACTTTGAGAAATAACTAATCTAACATTACAGGTTTGATCCCACCGCAGGGCATCAGGGGGGTTATCCGGCCTTAATTCCCCATGCTCCATCCAGGTCCATATCCACCCCCACAACGTGGGGACTGATTGCAATACGTGGAGATGGACCTCTTATAAGGGCCTTGTTAGCTATTAGCTAACACTTATTCCATGCACTTAATGCCATGAGTTACTGAAGGAAATCCTGATTTGACTGAGAACTACAGAGCCCATGTGATATATTTGTCAAAACAAAAACAAAATTTGAAACCAGAAAATTACACCCCCCCCCCAAAAAAAAAAGAAAAAAAAAGATAAAGGATCTCAGAAAGTCATTACATGTTTGTGGTTGAATTTGAAGTTCTTGTTCCTCTCAAAATGAGGCAAACATTTCCTGAGGACCAAACCACAGGAATACACAACGTGTGAGCCCGACAAAGTTTATTGGCATTTAAGTATTTCCAGAGTATAAATTGGGTGTTGGGTGGATGTGGTGTTGTCTGCTGTTAAAACCAACTCCACTGAACCCAGCATGCTCAATCTTCCCCATCTGCTGTGCTGCGTGTCAGTCCTCCAGAGTAATGTACGACACGAGGTCAGCAGAACACCACAGACTGGTTACATATGCTTCACAAACTGTTGCGTTTGGTCAGGAGAACATACATTATAATCCAGATTAAGCCGGATAATTAGCTTGTTGCGAGCCATTAATTCTGGCAGGTGAAGGGAGCAGTGGGGGCAATAAATAATGCGGACGCGTCTTGTGACACGGTGGTAAAAAATGGGCATCTTTCCAATGGTTCATTTCAACTCTTCTAATTGGCCTCATTGTACATGAAATATTAAACGGCCAGCCTGGCTATTAATGCTGACTTTTATGGATTGGATGCTGTTGTACTTAATATACCAACTCAGTTGTCCCTTTTACACCTCGGCAGTGTTCTGTCTGCGTGTGATGTATTGCATAAAGACCAAGCCCACTGGTACATAATGGGGTCTCAGCCCACGTGTAGTGTTCTGGCATTGGTCCAGAGAAGGAAGGAGACTGGTCTGAGCAGTGCCGTATAGCCATTCTCAGAGGGCCTTATTTTTTATTAGCTGTAATTTCCATCCATCCATCCATCCATCCATCGTTAACTGCCTATCCGAACTTGGGTCATGCAGGAACTGGAGCTTGTCTCAGTTCTCATAGGGGGAAAGGCAGGGATACACCCTGGAAAGGTCATCAATCCATCACAGGGCAGAGCACCTAGTGGAACAGTGTCTTGCTCAAGGACACTTTGACACGCTTCTCTGCAGGTGAGGGATTGAACCTGCAACTTTCCGATCACCAGATGACCTTTCTACCCACTGAGGCATGCCTCCCTAATTTAAAAAAACATTTAAACCCTAAGTAAGTATTGTTAGAGTAACGTATCGTGCATTTTAACCTAACTTTGTTCCGCGGTGGTGCAGCAGTTAGCACTGTTGCCTCAGAGTAAGAAGATCCTAGGTTCAAAGCCTGTCCCTGGTCACTTCTGTGTTGAGTCTACGTGTTCTCCTTGTATCTGTGTGGGTTTCCTCTGGGTGCTCTGGTTTCTTCCCCTCACAAAAAGACATGCACATTAGGTTTTATACCTTAATGCCTGTGCTAAATAACTGGTGTTAGTCCCTGGGAGCTGCAGCTGCTCGCTGCTCCTACACAATAGGATGGGTTGAAGGCAAGAACAAAGTTCATTGTATATATGTACAATGAGGGGGGGCATAGCTCAGGAGGTGGGTGGTCATCTATTCATCAAAAGATTGATGGTTTGATCCCCAGCCCCTACAGAAACTATGTCAAAGTGTCCTTGAGTAACACATTGAACTCCTTGCTGCTCAAGCCTTGTAACAGAATATGGTACATTCCGTTGTCTCGCTCCAATTCCACATAAGCAGTTGATGATGGATGGATGGATGGATGGTATGTACACTGACGAATGAATAAATCTTTTTCTTCTCAGACCTATAAGCATAGTCTTTTTAGGTTGGAAAGAAGAATAAAAAATCAGGTTGGCCAAAGTGTTTTGATGCTCTTATGAAGGAGTCCTAGCTGTATGAGAATGACAGAACCCAGGCGTCCACTGAAGAAGGACGTCCCTCATAGCATCATCTACTGTATGGGAGGATGTAGCTGTTTTCTGCCTTGTGGGAAGATATTGGCCAGGGACCATAATGCCTGCAGCCGCTAGCAAAGCCCCTTAAAATATTCATCACTTAACTTTTCCCTGTGACTATATGTTTTTAGCAGATGGCAACATTTTTGAGTCGAGAACAAAGTTGTAAAAGGAATATGATTTCACTCGTTGCCATGGGAACAGATGGATGAAGATGTTTCATGGTTCACTGGCTGCCTAGACTCAGCTCGTGTGTATCTGTCCCTGTGTATCTGTGGCTGTAAGTAAGCCTTCATGCATGCATGTGCATGCGTCCACAGGAGCAAGTGTCTGTGTATAGATTTGCGAGTACGTAGCAGATTATGCTGCCCCTTCATTTCTCCAAAGGATATTAGCATTAAGTTGCACAGTGAAAAGGTCAGTGCAGTACCCAGAGAGAATCATTTCCTAACACGCTATTACAAGGAACATCAAGTTCCCAGCACTATAGAAATAATACAAGCTCCTGTCAAAAGCTCCATTCAAAGCAAGATTTATTTTGCTATGTGATGGTGAAGTGGTGTTCATTTCACAGTGTATTAGCCGACTGCCTGAATAGGGATGATTCAAAAGCATGGCTTCTCATTTTCACATGACACTTGAAAGGGAGGATCTGTCGATAAATGCGACAATAACAGCAGCCCAAGTTATCTCGTGCTGTTTTTTTGGCTACATTTCCAAATGAGTGCGCTCCCATTTGGGGGGAGCTAATTAGATTGTGTGAGTTGCATGATATGGGGTCCTCCACATAAAAGCTTTGCTGTGGAGACGAGCATGGGTTGCCCGCACCCCAGACAGTGCTGATAGTGCAGCCACTTCTTTAATTCAACTCCCTTAAAAATCAGATCCTAATTGGGTGTCTGATTTTTGTAACTTGTTCAGCAATTTATGAAAATTGCTTTTTGAAATGTAACAATTTCAGTGATCTTAAGCGTCTCATTTCTCACTCCCTGCACTCCACTGAGGACTTCCTTTTCTTCAGGCCTCATCAGGCAATAATTAAAAGGTCCCCCTTCACATGTCAACCAGTGACCCCTTAGAATGTATCACGTGGTTCGGTAACAAGTATGAGGAGCTGTCGGTCAGATTTAAAGATGGATACACGATGTCAATGTTCTCCCCCATGTTTTATTTTTAATTTATTTTTACAGTTCCAAAATCCATGCAAAAATATAATCGTAATTATAATATGCATGTAAGATATTAGTTTGCTGTTTAGATTGACAATAAAGTTACAGTGTCAAGTTTTGACTCGAAATTACTCAGCTGGATTAGGTTTCATGCTGGTGTCTAGTGCGGTCTCTTTCTCGAGTTCCGATGCTTTGCAGCTCAGCCACCCCTACACACAAACACTGAGACATATTGGAACAAAATCACATCTGTGTGCTTGCGCACAACCGCACAAGATGTTTATTTGTGATGATGTATTTGCTCTAACTTGACAGTGTGGCCCTCCGAAGAAATGAATTGAAGAATATAGTTATTAGACTAGGCACCTGCAAACCAAAGACAAAGGCTTTTTTAAATTTTATCACCCTACACTAAGAGGAATACAAAATACCCACAAAGGCAAGTATGAGTGGTAAAGTGTAGTTTAATGGGCTGATTTTATTCATCAGATGAGGTCTGTGCACTCGTCCACTGCAAAGCTGCCTTGAGGGACAGTGAGTGATTCCGACCACTCAGCCTCATTATGGAATCATATTAATATTTAAGGGGCTGGAATTGAGGAATAAAGAGGGTAATTGATAGCATCAAAAAGGAAGTGTTTGAACGCTATTGTATTATTTAAATATTTCTAATAGTGCTGCAATTCTATGGGCTAAAAATGTACCTTAGCTGATCTCTTTACCCTCAAAACATCTCCGTTAATTCCTAGGTACTACTGTAATCGAGAGATTTAGTTTTGAACGACACCCACTGCTACAGAAAGAAAGGGAGGAGGATCAGAGACTGAACTGTCTTGCTGGTTTCTTAGCAGGGGAGATCAATTCATAAAAGCAGGAGGTTCTATTCTCCTATATTCCAATTGCCCAAAGCCATTATTCAAGCAGCACAGGCCCATATTGTTTGAAATCCTCCCCCCCACTCATTTTTTCCTGATTCTATTTAGAAGCAGAAATGGCTTTATTTATTTCTCTTTGTATATACCTGTCCAGGATATTTCCCCACCCTTCACCCAATGAGCACTGGGATAGGCTCCAGCATGACCCCGTGACCCGACTTCGGATAAATGGTTGACAATTGTATGGGGGAATGAATATTGACATACAGAAAACAGAAATAGTTCTCTGCGTTTAACCCAACTTATTTGATCAGAACGGTGAGCAGCAGCGCTGCCTGGGGCTCAAGGGTTAGGTGTGTTGCTCAAGGTCTCCTCGACATGCTTTCTGCAGTGGCTGGGGATCAAACCACCAATCCTAGGATTACTAAACCACTGTCACACCTCCTGAGCTATGCCACTCCCTATTTCCCATTCAGTGTCGGTAGAGAATTGTCTGCAACTTCTTCAGACAAAAGTGTGTGAACATGGATGCCAGAGGGGCACATGCATCTATCTATGTGTGTATGCATACATCCATATGTGCGTTCATATGAACATGCATGTTTTTATACGTACACGTGTATATATGCATGTGCATGTTTAGATTTGTCTGTTAATCAGCTGATAAAACTGTACTGGAGAAGGAAAATGACATGTAAGCATAAATGAGTCTGCAGGCAAGTAGATTGTGAATGATAATGATGTTCAGGAGTTCTACTTAGCATAACATAAGGGACTGCTACTTATGCTGATGGCATTTTCTAGTATATAGTCAGTGGACTACGTTAAGGAGTAGCACTAATTAGGCCTTACCACGTTTCACCAAAGGCTCCACAAAACCGCCATTGTAGCTCCTCTCTGAGTCTTTTTCTTCTCCTTCTTAATGTAAGTTGGGCGTTGCATCAGCCAGAGCAGGAGACGAATGCTAATACCTGCTATGAGAGCAGCATATGGGGACGCAGCCGTGCAGGTGCACGCAGCTTGTATCTGATTGTTGTCTAGAGATTGATAATCACACAACAAAGGTGCCTGAATGACGCTCAGTATGCTTAATGAAAAAGATTCCAATAAACGCTTTTTAGATAGAGCATGAAAAATGCCAGTACGCAGACAGATTGCCAGCAGATGCTAGCACACCTGTAGCTCCTTGCGCTTCTCAGTGTTAATTTTTTGACTGGTTGTTTCGGAGGGAATCGGCACGTCTGAAATGCAGAAGCGAAATGAAGTCGCTATGGGCTGTTCCAAGAGCAGTGGAAAAAAATAAAAATTTTAGCACAGTTGTGCTGAAATATGACTACGCCTTTGCGGAATTAATTGAAAATTCATACTGATCATAAGCAAAAGATGGCCAACATTATTTTGCAGTTAGCAAAACCATTCAGTTATTCTGATTGTGATTCTGGTAAGGGCTGGAGCTGGAATGAGAAGAAATGAAAGGGAAAAATGAAGATTGTAATACGTCTATGCATGAAACCACTCATAGTGTGTAATAAAAGTCCCTCAAAAAACAGAACCAGTTGAAAGCGATTAAATTGGAGAGTCGAATATTAAATAATGCAGTTCGTATAGACTTTCAGCCCTATTATTAAAGAAAGATCGTATTATCAGTAAATTTGTTTCTACATTTCTTTTCTAAGTGATCTGCATGTTAGCACTAAACTCTGCTTTTGCAGTATTCATCAAACTGGTTAAAAGTCAGGTTAAAAAACTCTTGTCCCTCAGTAACAAAACACTACGCATTTGATATTTCACGTCATTCGTGTTTGTGTGTTTGTGTGTGAGAGACACCAACAGTGCAGGGTCAGTATATTACATGGGCTGCAGTTCCACCAAGACTCCTAGTGGGGTCTGTCATTGTGTGATTAAAAAGAAGAGCAACAAACCGCCACAATCTAGAGTTCATTGCTGACGAAAAAGAAAAACCTTGATTCCCTGAATTTAGCCTGTGATTTTCTTCTTCTTGGCTGCCTGTGTTGGAATAAATAGATAGCCATTTTGTAAAATCGTCTGCCTGAAAATAAGCATCTTTTGCTACTCTTAATTGGTCAATTTCCTTCCTGTATTGAGTGACTAGATTGATTTATTGCCTTTTTTCAAAGGCCGCGGGGACCCACAGAGCAGCTGTGCCAGCCGCCTGCGCTTCAACTGTTATGAAAACAAGAGGCTAAGTGCCGTGTGTCGGACGACAGTCACGGCTGCGAGCGGCAAGTAGAATGTAGCAGTACGGCAGACAGCTGGCTAAGACACTGTCTGCCATTTGGCACCACTGGAGATGTAGGATTTATTTCAATCAACACTGCTGAGTGAAAAAGCCCCACCCTGCTTGAGAGAACACACATACGCACACACACACACACACATGGATTTGCACAAACTAGTGTTGGCTTGATTACCGTGTTGCCATGATTATTTTTAGGCCTGTGTGATGGGACTTAGAGAATAGACAAATTTCCATCCATCAATCCATCCATCATCAACCACTTATCCAAAGGTGTGTTGCAAAGTCATGCTGGAGCCTATCCCAGTGCTCGTCGGGTGGGGAAACACCCTAGACAGGTTCCAATTCCATCACAGGGCTTGAGCAGTTAGGGGTTCAGTAACCATGGTTACATGGACACAATATTCTGGTTACTGTCAATATTCTGGTTATTGCCATATTCTGCAAAAAGGGGTCTATGTGCACTTAAGCCACAGGATTTCTACATTTTCATGTTATCTTAGCATATTCCAGTTCGACGTGAAACCCAATATGCCCGGAAATAGTTGTTACAAAGGAAGATTATTCCCCGAATCTGGTTCGGCACATGTTTTCATGACTCGGCGGAGTCGCGGTATTGCCAATATTCCATTTCGAACAGGAATATGCTGTGCATGTAACCGTGGCCAATGTCTTGCCCAAGGACACTTCAATATGCTTTATGCCGGGGCCGGATACCGAACCACGAATCTTCTGACTACCAAATGACATCCCTACCTCCCGGGCTGTTCCACCCCTAGACAAATTTTGCATGATGATATTTCCCCATCCACTTGGCCTTGAGTGAGCTCAGTGAGAGTGGATTTTGATGATCTGTCTTTTGGGAGCTTGAGTGATAGATGGCTCCCTGACCTGAGCCTGTCTTGACTGAGTTTTCTCCCACCCTGATCTGCCTCAAACTGTTCCACCATACATCATCTGCTCGTACACATGCTCCGTCTGAAGATCCGCTTTGCTTATTTTAAGCTCTTTGCAGACATGTTTAGAGATGTGAATGGATATTTCAATACTGGTTATCATCATGTGTATGACCTGTGGAAGGATGATTGTGAAGATGTTAAAAGTGTTGGTTGTTGTCTGGGTAGATATGATCTAACCTTTATTTGATTTGCTCGTGCTAATCTGGATGCTCTGTGCCATTTACTGTAAGAATTCTTGCCCAGTAGTTGACTCTGCTGCTTCCACCATGGGAGCCCTTGTGAAATTGTGAGAGCAGGAAGCATGAGTGTCTCCTTTTTGAACTGTGATTCTTAGAAATTTCTGCATTTAGCACTGGGGATTGGGAGTTCAAATCGTCCGCAGGCATTTGAATGCACATCTCGTGAGTCCTCCGAGAGAGAGAGAGAGAGAGAGAGAGAGAGAGAGAGAGAGAGAGAGAGAAATCTTACGGTTCTCATTTAGTGCTTCTTAAATTTAGGAAGTACGAGTCTGATACGAGATGAAAAGGACTTAATCTCAAATTCCTCGGATACTTCTCTCTTTTTTCTTCCTCCTGTCTCTGTCCCTCCTGCTGGCTCTTTCTTTCTCACTGCTCTCCGTCCATTGGGACGGGGCCATTCCAGCACTTTGGAGTGTGTTATGTAATCCCCTACAAGAAGCCATGCAGTAATGGTTTAATTGTGTGGGGGGAGCATCATGGCATTCCACCTGCCATCCCTTCTCAAATGTTCATCAGATTACTCCTACACCAGAGACACATTTCTGTCCTATCGGTCCCCTTCTCTGCTCTTTGATAAACATTACGTGACTGACATCTGCTAGAGCTGTTACCACTGTGCCTGTGAGTGCGCTGAAACAGGCAAAGTTCACAGATTTGGTCTTTCATTGTCCCATGTGCAGCCCACGGTCCCAACCTCCTTCCTTTTCCTTTAGCAGGCTCCCTTTCCACTCCACCCAGTCCCCAGCCAGCCAGCCAGCCAGTGCGGGCGTGCTCAGTCTGTCAACACTTTCCCAGCGCTCCGAGTGTTTGAATGGAAACAGGAGGAACCATGCTGACTTGCCAGCACAGGCCCAAAAGCGGGGAGGGTTGGGGTTAATACAAGTTATGATGTAACCGTGTGTGCCACACGTAAGCTCCACACTGGCTGATTGTGTTTCAGATGCTGTTTTGTTCCATTGCAGTTGAGTGAAGGGAAAGCATGTTGACATTGTCGAGTAATAAAGTTCAGCACTTTCTTACATTGCACTGGTCCTTCTGAGCACATGGGGAGGGGTCTTTATCATTAAACAAGGATATGGATCCTGGTGTATACACTGCCATGTACACAAAAGTGTGCTTTAAATAGTTTACTCCCCCTCCCTCTTTTTTCATCCATCCATCCATCCATCCATCCATCCATCCATCATCAACGGGCTATGCGAAGTAGGTTTGTAAGGCTGGAGCCTATCCTAGCATCCATTGGGCAACAGGGGGCGGGGCATCTCGGATAGGTCACCACTCCATGTCAGAGCTTAAGCAGTCAGTGGCTCAGTGTCTTGCTCAAGGACACTTCAACAAACTTTCTGCAGGGGGCTGGGATCAAACCACCAATCTTCTGAAGACTAGATGACTGCCCTGCCCCCTAAGCTACGCCGCCCCTCTCTTTTTTACTTTATCTTCATTTGAGTGCTTTTATACATGTAGTTGTAGTGTGTGACCTCTTAGTTTGATAAGCTCTTCTCAGACAGTTTGCAATGCATGCACATCACATGTTCATCACACACAGTGGGGTTTGTTCAAGATTGCTTATGCAAATGACAGATTTCCGACTGTTCTGTATTTAGAAGAGAGGCCTCGGTTTGCAGAAAAGGCATGTGGTCCTCATCAGACCTAGGCCTTACCCTGGCTGTCTATCCACCACCAATCACCCCCCAAATCATGATATTGAAGGATTTCTGTGAGTTGTTGGATCACAACATGGTATAAATGGTGTCATAAACTTGACTTGTTTGGCATAATCTGTATTAGTGAATGCTGTGGTGAGCCTTGGCGTGCTCTCCAAGTGAAGGGCTTATCAGAGAGTGGAGAGACCGCTGGCTCTCCAGGGCTGAAAACCTGCCACGACCAGGAAGAGAGACTGCTCCCCAGGTCACAATTCACTCGGCTTCAGGCGCCGGCGCGTGCATGCATGCATGCACTGAGGCACAAACACAAATTTTGCAGTGTTAACAGTGTTGCCTTCAGTGTTCTGGCTATCCTGAAGGGCTGAATAGAATTAAGTGGAATTTGATAATGGCTTATTAAAAACTGTGGCCGAATAAATGAAGTGTGTTGTGTAGCTAATGGAGGACGAAAGCTATTATGTTAAACGTTTCGATTTGTGAAGTGGGATGTGGACTGGCTAATCCAGAGACAGTTGGGGATGCTGGAGGGGGGGGGATCAAGCCATGCATGTAATATGAGAACATTAGGTTGATGTACACAGACGGGTGCTTAGGAGCAAGAAAAATAGGGATGATCGATGAGCTCCAGAAGGAGAAATTGATGGATATGGATTTGGCCAATTCAACCCATGGAGCTTAATTGGATCAGAAATACAGTAATGCTAAGAAGCCACGTTGTAGCAAAATCTGTAATACATTTCTATGTTATTTTAAAACATCCATTAGAAAAGAAAAAAAGTTCTTATTTGGGGCCATCTGTATTGTTCAGTCCAAGATGAAATGGCTAGATCTGACCGTGGACAGGTGTCACTATCCTGTTGGTTTGTCTTAAACAGGCCGACGGTGATGGAGCATTTCTCCTCAGCCTTTTCCGGGCCTGACTGCCAGACTCCATCTGCGACTGATGAATTACCCTGCCCCGGTCCTTCTCCTGTGTTTTCTTTTCAAATGTAGAATCGATGGATTTTTTTCCCCCCTTCATTTTATTGACCTGTGCATAATGACGCTCTCACTGCTCCACCACTGGGAACGAGCCCAGCGCTGCAGACGTGCTTGCCCAGGAAAAAGGCAGGCGGCCTGGGCTTTGTGTTGCTTATTGTTCATCCTGGAGAAATTAATGTGCTGTGAAATTAGCATTTTATCTGACTGCAGATACAGTAATGGAGGCAATTAGAGTGCAGGGAAGAGGCAGTGCTCGGGGTAGTGGCGAGGTAAGGGACAATCCTCGAGCTGCAGGAGCCTGGTGGCGAGCCGCACAGCCGGCCTCGCAGATAACACAATCACCTCTGTCAGGCAAACAGCGTAGTGTGACTGGCATGTCTGCCGGTTAATAAAGAACATGTCCGCTTTTACCAAATGACACCGTCTCCATACGACTGAAAGTACCGTGATGAAAAATCTTTCATTGGTCTCTTAGCACAACTAATATTTTCATACATCTAATAGGAGCATTCTGGTTTTCATTTGTATTGATTTTTATTTATCTATTTATTCATAACTTTTTTTGGGCTGCATTTTATATAGAAAGTCAGAGGCAGTGTTGCAAAACTTACTGGCGTTTGGCCTAATTTGGAAGAGCTGGGATGAAGTAGTAAAATCAATGCGCATTTTGAGCCGAGATCATTTTCGCATCAGATATTCTGAGCCCTGATACCGTGTATGTTTTTGCAGCTGCCAGAGCACCTTGTCAGTGCTCTTCATCGTGCCTCCAGATTGAAATTGATCCCTGCGATTGCGAGTCACAGACAAGTAGATGGACATTATCAGATGCCGAGACGCTGACAGTGCGCCGCGTTGTCACCCGGAGTCTCATATGTGATTCATTTTTTCTTCAAAAGCCTCTCAGATGTGACGCAGGCAGGGTGATGCCAACATAAATCTAACTCTAATTCCATAAGATGAGACCCTCTCATGGTGCACAGCCTCTGAGTCTGTTAGTTTTAGCTATCCCCTCAGTGTGCCAATCCAAAGTTATTGGACACTCGTAATGTTATTGTGTTCCCGTGTTTAAATGTTCTCATGGCACCATGTATTCCCCAGAGGTATAGAGTATCCTGCCGGGGTCAGAGTCAAATATTGACGCAGCTTACAATTATACCGAAAGAAGTTTCGCCAACATCCACCTTGCAGAGAGAAGACGGAAAGCTCTCTCTTTGGCACCATGTGACTTCCTGAACAGCTTGGTTTGCATGAGTGCAGTCAAACAGGTGCACCAAGAATGTTCTTTGTGGCACACCCGAGTTCATTCTACGCTATATTATATTTGTGGACAAGGGTGGATTCAAAAACCATTTTCAGAGCTGTGTTCAATTTCCAAGTGTTAATACTCGTATTAAATCCCAGACACGGTGATCGTGAATCGTTTATGGAGAGAATGTTTTGTCTGTAACTGTAGCAAGTGAAATCTAATAAATGGCATATATACTGTTAGGTTTTGGTTTCTATCCCATGCCAAACCCCATCAAATGAATTGCTTGTTGAATTATTCTGTTATAATCCATTCATTATCTGCCAGTTTAAGGGTCCAAGTGAAGCGGTGGTTGAGTTTCTTTTTCTCCCCCTGTATTTCAAATGTGTTGGGGTAGAACCAGCCACCCACCTCAAGTGCCCCTCTGCTTTTCTGAGTAAAGACAGCATGACTTCTGCAGTCGGAAGGATCACGCCCAATAAGAACATTATCCCAAAGAGTGCACTGGGCTGGCAAGAGTCCGAGATAATACCCCTTCCTCTTAAACTCCACCCGCTCTGGCTCACAAAGCTGAGGGTGGAGGAGAAAGGAAGACCTCACCAAAAGATATTCCACAGTACCCCGGAAAACTAGTTGCCCCCCCACCATCGGCATCTACCTTACATATGGGTATGAAGGAAAGCTAAAGGCTGAATAAAAAGGCTGGTCTTCACATGTCGTAGTGAGTTCCCATGTTGTGGGGATGGACATGGACTTTGATAGAGCATCGGGGATTAAGGCCGGATGCCTTTCCTGACACCCCGCGATGGGATTGAACTTGCGATGTCTGGCTCATCCTTTTCCAGCATGCACGCTCTACGTCTGAGCTACTGCGGCTGAATGTCTGAATTACATCCTTGTTCTCAAACCCGGGGGTGGGGGTGGGGTGGGGGCATAGTTCACGTGTCAATCAGAGTCAACAAACATGCCAAATGAGCCTTGGCTGGCTCTTCTTTTGTTTTGAACCCCTGGATGGTTACTCTGTCTGTGTAGCCAGTGGTAGTTGGCCCGTACGGTATTATCCATTCCAACTGGGAGGGTGTGCAGCCTCCGAGGAGAGGGAGATAGACGAGGACAAGCCATAGCGCTGAGATATGTGTGTGTGATTAGAGAGGCAGCTCTGATACCTGTCACTAGCAGCATGTTTACCGCTCCGAACGGTGCCGATCCAGTGGATGAGTGCCAAGCGGAGCGGCGGATGACTGAGAGGTCTCAAGCAGCCGTTCACATTATCTTCCTTGTGAAATAGCCAAATCACGTCGGAACGCTTTACGAGTGACACCCCTCTCTGAAAGGAGGCGACTCGAAATATACAAATGAGACTCTGGGAGTCTTTTTTTTTGGTCTTTCAACTCCTCTCATTTACAGCCATTCATTGCGAGCGGGATTGCAAAGTGCTCTCCTTTCTAAGGCTAGTGTCTTGAGTGCACAGCGTTACGCAACCTGTTAACTGCTCCATGCTCAGCCCTGACTTGCTAAAGCCAGAGGGGCCTTGTTTCTTATTCTGTGCACCCTCACTGATGTAAGACCGGGTGTTGCATCCGAGGCTAACATACAGCAAGAGTTTAGACTGTCCAGAGTCCAGCCTGGTCAGAGGGGGGGGCTGCTGAGTTTGGAGTGATCATGGCCAGGACCCCTCTCACATCTTGTTTGAGTTAGCCATGCAAGTTGAACAGCCTGTTTACAAGCTCCACAGCAGGGGCAGAAAACCTCACTAAATCTGTCTGGATGGCTGTCAGATGTGAAACAGATGTGCTGGAATGGAGGAAATTATGTCAGTTCTATTTGGCTCTCATGTGACCATGATGACTAAAGACCGTGATCGGGGGAATGTGATTGTACACAACAGAAGTCTCGATGAGGTGACAGCTCTGCCATCCCCTTCATTTTGTCGTTTTCTCGTCGGCTTTAGAAGGGACACGGCGAGGCCACCGTTCCTTACGTGCATCACATTGCCCTCTGCAGGTTTAGTTCGGTGACTTTTTTCCCCCGACTGGGTTCGGATCGCTCTGCAGTACCGTTTCTCACATTGCTGTTGGGGAACAGTTAAGTTGTCACTGAAAGCACTGCTGTTTAGTTTACAATGATGTACAGGGAAAGCAAAAACCATGAGAGAGGACGCCTCAAATAATCCCAGATTTCTAAAGCAGGTGGTTATCTTAACTGCCTTCTACACCACTAATCATCTACAAATAGCCGTTTTATGAAGATGTCTTTGTTGACGTTGTGCCTGCTCAAAGGGAAAGTGCTTCACCACTCGGAAGCGGTATTAAAAATGGAAATAAAACAGCATCGTGCTTTACTTTTCCTCAAATATTTATTTACTCTCGTGGACCTTGAAAGCTCCATTGTGGATAGCTTTAAGGGGTGAGATAGGCCTTCAGAGTGTGTGTGTGTGTGTGTTTGTGTGTGTGTGTGTGTGTGTGTGTGTGTGTGTGTGTG